>JANRMR010209475.1:0-18306 GCA_025434825.1 Bergia sp. 'catenularis'
GTGCCTTGATATTATAAAATAATGTAATATACATGTTATGTTTATTTTCAGTTATGATGACATAATAATAATAATAACAATAACAATAATAATAACAATAACAATAACAATAATAACAATAACAATAACTTACAATAATAATAATAATAATAATAACAATAACAATAATAATAACAATAACAATAATAACAATAACAATAACAATAATAATAACAATAACAATAACAATAACAATAACAATAACAATAACAATAACTTACAATAATAATAATAATAACAACAATAATATAGGAGTATTCCTAGTGCTATTCCCAGGGGTCCCAGCTGGCCACTGTTCTAACGGGAAGGTCTGAGGGATTTTTTTTGAGTTGGAAGTTTTCAACTGAAGGGACTTTTATGGGTCACAAATACATACTTTGAATTTTTTAAGGGGTGTATTGAAACTCTGGTATTATTTCCAGGGTTATTGTATTTTTTAGTCATGAATAATGAAAGTCAGGAAGATAAAGTAGGTGAGGGATCTTTTAGGATATACATGTGGGTTTCAAGGCAAGGTTTTTTTGGCGTGTAAGATTTGAACATTAATCTCAAGCACACCCCCAACTCCTAAGAATAGCCAAATGGGGCTCTTGTTGTGACATCACAAAAACATTTACCATAGTCTTTGGAGAAGGTTTTTGATTAAGATACTCAGGAGCATGTACCCCTCCCTCCAAATTTATAAATTACTTACTCGTGGATCTTCTCCAAAGGCCTCAAACTGGGCATCAGGGAGCAGACTTCGGGCCATTCTAATAATATCTTTACACTTCTTTGGAGTTTCTTCCACTTTACCAGCAAGAAATAAACATGCTGCCCCTGTAACCTGCCGAAGAAACACTGTTTAATATTACAGATGATAAACAAAAAATTATATATAAAAACAATATCTTGATATTTTAAAACATTTTTGTACTTCCTGCCAAATATAATGTACTGATCAAATCCAATCTTCAACATCTCCTTCTCTCTCCCTGGTTCATCCTGGGTATTTGACACAAGTCGGCACCCAAGGGGCAGGGAACTTTTTAAAAATACTGTTGGCTACATTCTAAGGGTGTGGAATTGGAACTAAATGGGAAGGGTGGTGAGGCATTTGAATAAGTTGAACATAAATTTGGGGTACCTGGAAAGCTTTTGGTTAAAGCTAAATGTAACAATTTGCTATAATATGTGGAGTGAGTTACTATAAATATATACATACAAATATATACATATATATACAGGCACTCCCTACAGGGATTTCCAGCTACCTGTTTACAACAAGTATATATGGCTCAGTGGTTGAGGGTCTTAATAAGCCAGACTGCTATTAGTGGCTCACAGTGGTTTTTGTCTGAGACATCGAGTTGTGCCCTCAGTTAACAGACCACAACAACAGGGTTACCCTACTCTTTTCGAGAACTTTGTGCATTCTTTTAAGTCTCCTGATAGAATGTTGAGAGACTAGACCAACGGCTTTTAAAATGTCCCTGTCCACAGACAGTGTGATGAAAGAAGGTCGTCAAAAGTTCAACCCTTGACCTGGCCGGGTTTACGATTAACAATATAAAACCTACCCAGCGTGGGAAATTCTTGAAAGACTGAATCATGTAAAACCTGTGAAAATATACTGCTCCTGTCGCCATTGTGTCATACCTCCTAATGATGTACCTTTGGGTTAAGAAAAAAGTCTCAATATAATCTCACCTTGGTCCCAGAGGGTATACTCTCATTGAATACTGAAAGTCAAAATTCTGAAATTTTAATTTAGTTTAGAGTTTGTGAAGGTTCCAAGATCTTGAATAATATTTCAAAACTTTGTTAGTTTAAATAATTGAATCCAATAACTTGAAGTTTCAAGATTTTGGCAGTCTCCAGCACTTGCATTTTAGAAGTTACAAGATCTTTCACAAAATTATTAAGATTTTGGAACAACTTAACTCTACTAACACTATCCTAAAACTCTAGAAAAATAAATCCAAAGATAGCTGGCCCTGATTTTCATAAGCTAATACATAAAATAAATGTGAACATTTTGCGAAAAGGATACAACTTCATTTTGTTGCCGCAGTCCATGATAAATCGAGCACCTTCGCGTCTGTAACGCGCTTCCGTCATGAAATCGATGCCATCTAGTCTGGATGGAGTGCGAAGCAGCCCTTCTTTGCTGAAATACCACTTTGGCATGCTTGTTCTTGTTAGATCGATTGGCTTATGTATTTCTTTGCATTTCGATAGGTGCGCTATAAATGAGTACCTCTAAACACATTTAATTTGCCGCCATATTGAATTTTATCGTTGAAAATTGAGGAATACTGGGTACTACCCATATTGGTCCCATATTGGTCGGTTATCGGAACTGTATGTTTTGATTGTTATACAGGACACGTGCGGCTACCCATACAGGTCTGGTATCAGGCAGGTATTGGTCCATGGTAGGCACTTTGAAAGGCTCCTCTTGTACAACACGTGTGACCGACTGAGCATGTCTGATGCAAAATCATTGTCATTTCGTGCCAAAATGGCGGCCAGAAAGAAAGACGGTGGCCCAGACTGGAAATACTACGAGTCGCCTGAAACCGTCGCTTTGTTTGAGCCCATAAAACAGCATTTGTTAAAAAATTATAAGAAGTACGTGCAACTTGAGCCGCCGACCAACAAAGCTTTGGCGACACTGACCGCCCAGCTTCTACAGTTTCAAGAAGATAATTTCGGCCGTAATGTGAGTAAACCGCTTCTGACAAAGCTACCAATGAAAGTTTTTCAAGACTTCTCCTCAGGAGGAGGACTTTGCCAAATCATGGCCACCGTCTTCAGGACGAAGGCTGAGCAAGGATGGCGAAGATTTGATTTTCAGTCTCCTTCAAGAATGGACAGAAATGTCGAGCTTTTCCTCAACATTGAAAAATCGTTGAAAGAAGCGAAACAAGTTTCAGTGCCACAGATATACATAATGCCAGAAGTTGACTCCAAAGTAGCAGCAAAGCTCAGAGATATTGTAAAGCGACACAATGGCGCATTGGTAGAAGAGAGAGAAATTGCAACACATCTGGTTTATGGTCCTCCGAACCCAGTGCCAGATGAAGATTGGCTTCGACCAATAACAAGACAAGATGACAAAGTCCAGGTCCACTGGTGGTATTTTCCAGACAGTTATGATACATGGCTTCAGGCCAGTGATGTTGATGATGAACCAGAGCCAACCCCTGAACATCGAGGCCAATGGGAATTGAATGCACGATGGTTGTTTGATCTTGACGAGTTTAATGAGTGGATGAATGAGGAAGATTATGAGCTGAGTGAAGTAGATGGTGGCAGTGGAGACAGAAGGGAACCAACGTCACCAAGAACTAGAAAAAAGAAACTCGGTAGAAGCTTGAGCCCTGATGATCCCAGCAGCCCAGATGGAGGAAGATCGAAAAAACGAAAAAGATCCCCATCACCTGAGTCTAAGAAGAAGAAAAAGAACCTCCCACAAATTGCAGCCAAGAAAAAATCAGGAAAAGAAGAAGAAGAAGAGGAGGAGGATGCTACCAAAGATATGCCTGATCCTGCTCCAGTGCCGAATATTGAGGATGTCCAGGCTGAGGGTAGTTCAGAGAAGGACAGCGATTTGCAGCCACCAAAGGGTTCAGAATTGGCTGATATATCAGCTAGTGTTGGCAAGACTGATGGAGTTGATGAAACAGATGAAAATGAGCCAGCTCCAGTAGAGGATGCTGAAATGAATTCAGAACCTGTGTCACCTCCTTCACCTGCACCACCCAAAGATGATATCTTCAAAGAGCCACTCAGCATTCCTGATGCTGAGCCACATGATGAAAACTTGACTGAACAAACACATCATGTAATTATTCCTAGCTATGCATCATGGTTTGATTATAATAGCATGCATGCAATTGAAAGGAGAGCCTTGCCAGAATTCTTCAATGGCAAAAACAAGTCAAAATCTCCAGAGATTTACATGGCATGTCGTAACTTTATGATAGATGCATACAGGCTTAATCCAACCGAGTATCTCACTGCGACAGCTGCTCGGAGAAACCTTGCAGGAGATGTCTGTGCCATCATGCGTATTCATGCCTTTCTAGAGCAGTGGGGGTTAATCAACTACCAAGTAGATGCCGACGCACGGCCAATGCCAATGGGTCCGCCTTCAACTTCTCACTTCCATGTTCTTGCTGACACGCCAGCTGGGTTACAGCCCTTGCAAGGGCCCAAGAGTCAAGCAAGTGCAACTCAGCAGATGATTCAATTCAAAGATGAACCAGCCAACAAGGAAACAGCCAAGATTTCAAATAATGAGAACTTTGGGCTCTACCCTGACCAGTATTTGTCAAAGAAGAGCAGAAAAGCTGCCACAGCCACAAAAGAATGGAATGATCAAGAGACACTGTTGCTCTTGGAAGGATTAGAAATGTATAAAGATGATTGGAATAAGGTTGCTGAACATGTTGGTACACGCACACAAGATGAGTGTATTCTTCACTTTCTTCGCCTGCCAATTGAAGATCCATATTTGGAGGACATTGGACTGGGTCCACTTGCATACCAACCAATTCCATTCAGCCAGCAAGGGAACCCGATCATGTCAACAGTGGCCTTCCTGGCATCAGTTGTAGATCCGCGAGTTGCAAGTGCTGCAGCCAAGGCAGCCCTTGAGAAATTCTCGGAGATGAAAGATGAGATCCCCAAGTCTGTAATTGAGTCACATGTAAGGAATGCAGCCAGTATTAAGAGCGATAGCACAGGCAAGAAGGAGGAAGGACAAGAGGGAGGTGATGAGCCAATGGAGGAGGCAAATTCTGCCCCAAGTGCAAACACAAATGGAAATACGACTGCTGAAGAAGTGCAGGAGGAAAAGCCCTCACTGAATGGGGAAGCTACTGAAGGTGGAGAGAAAGACAGCAAGAAGAGTTTAGGAATCAAAGAGGGAAACATTGCTACAGCAGCAGCTGCCTCATTGGCTGCGGCAGCAGTGAAGGCAAAACATCTGGCACAGGTTGAAGAGCGTAAGATCAAAAGTCTTGTGGCTCTACTGGTCGAGACCCAGATGAAAAAGTTGGAAATTAAGCTGCGACACTTTGAAGAGTTGGAGACTATCATGGACAGAGAGCGCGAGGCATTGGAGTACCAGCGGCAACAGTTACTTGCAGAGAGACAACAGTTTCACCAGGACCAGCTTCGTGCAGCTGAACAGCGGGCTCGTACTGGCCAGGCGGTCACCCCCACAGGACCTCAAAAGCGACAGGTTTGTCCTTTGTCCTTTTATTTTACTTAAAAGTACAATTTATTACAATGGTTTTTTCAGTGCTAGAAGACATACAAAATAATGTTCTAGACAGCAGAGTTGCTAGTCTTAGTATAAAGCCTGGATGGTTAACCTCTCGCGTGTTGGACATCATAACTGATATCAAGACTGCAAAAGCTTTAGTTTACAGATTTTGAACAGCTGTTTTGAGTTTCTTAGAGCTTTTCTGTCACTTCAACATACAGCCCAAAAAGGAGAATGTAAACATGAGTTGGTAATATAAAGTCTATATAAAGTCTATATAAAGTTTATTTCATTTTAAATGTTAAAATCAACCTTCTGTTTTCAAATGTAAAATCCGTTTGATCTATAAACCCTCCCCCCTCCCCCTGTTTATAAACCAATTCCAAAAGTACAGACCTGTAGGCATTATGGCCAAGTTTTGGTAGGTTTTCAATATGTCTAATTATGTTATTTTAATTATCAGTACCATCAAATGTTTGAGTGTTTGGTTGTGCAAAAAGATCAGAAAAATGCGCACTTATAAAACTCAAAGTTTTCGAATTGGAACATTGGTAAATTTTTTGAAAAAGTGCTGTGGCTTTTAAGTAAGAAACTAGAATAGTTACAAGCATTTTTGCTTTGTTTTTCAGCAAGTGCAGCCAGTCCAGCCATCTGCTGTACATCAGCCACAGCCACAAGTGCAGACACCACAACAATCTTCTACTCCACCTGCGGCACCCACTGCCCCTTCACAGCCACAGCATTTGCCGCAGCAACAGCCACAGCAAACACAACAACACCAGCAGCAGATGATCCAACAGCAACAGTTATTACATCAACAACAACAGCCCCCACACCACCAGCCACAGGCACAGCCAATGCTGCCACTACCACAAACTTCACACATGCCGCAGCAACAGCAACAGCAACCTCCACCGCAACAGCCACAGGTAGCACACATACAACAGCAGCTTCAACAACATCCACAGCATATACAGCAGCAGCAACAGCCTCAGCAACACCTGCAACACCAGATGCCATCGCAACCAACACAACCCACACAGCAGCATCCTCAAATGATGCATCAGCAGCAACAGCAGCAGCAGCAATTCACCACAAGACAGCAACAACTGCCATACCAGCAGCAACAACAGATGCAGTTTATGCAACAGCAATACTCCCAGCAGCAACCACAGCAACAATCTGCTCATCACACCTTGCCAGGTATGGTAATAAATGCTGTATTATTTTACACCATACTGGATTAGTATGTTTTCATGCTGATCATAGTTGTTGCATTGGATTTTAAACCTGAACAGTTTTTTTGCACATTTAACCCTATCCAATATGTGACATATAACTTTTGAAAGTGTTGTGCCTGTTTGATATGGCACAAAAGTGTAAACAAAAGGCCTGTACACTTTGGTTGTTATGAAAGCTCTGTGGTCTAGTTTATACAAGGCCTAAGTTCTGAGTACTTACAGGGCTCAAAGTCAGATTTTTCAAATGCAACTAAAGCCTCAACTTGGGTGCATTGATTAGTATTGGTTTGGTATCTCTTCTCTTCAAAAGAAGAAAAATAAGTAGTCACTGTAAAAAAATTAGACCATAAAAACTATACTATAGAATGATAGGTTTTTAAAAATGATGCTTCCATTGTAGTAAAATGCCTTCTTGGCTGATTCAGTTGGAAACTAGTTACAAGACCATTAAGGTTTCCAGGTCATGGATGTTTTGAATAAATCATGGAAATCAAGATCACAAAAAGTGTGAGAACCTTGAAACATTTTTCAAAAGTTCTGCTGATTTGTTCCCAGGTATGTTAACAGGACAACAGCCCAGAGGTCCACCGCCAGGTCAGACATCTGTACCGATGATGGCCCTTGGCCAGCCAACTGGTTCAACTCCACCGTCTGCTGCAAGCTCCCCAGCACCAGTTATGAGCCAGAGTTCCATGGTGGCAAGCAGTTCCCTCCCTCCATCTGGCTGCAGCACACCTGCGTCATTTATGGGCTCATCAGCAGGGTCCCCAGCTGGTTCCACCACATCACATGGTGGTCCAGGCACTCCTGGGGGTGTTCCTCAGGCAGGTATGGTTCCTTCTATGACAATGGCACCAGGGCAGATGGGACAGGGAGGTGTCGACATGAGCAGTGGCATGGGTTCTCATATGTCTTCCCCAGCCACACCAGGAAACATGGGCGACACCATGATGTAAGGCCACTCTGAGGGACAGCGTCATCTTCATTCATCACAAACTGCAATTATATTTCATGTACATATTTTTTTGTAACAGTTTACATGAATGTATCCATAAATACTTTTATTAGTCGATGTAATCAAAAGTTCTCCCAGTTACAGAATTACGATTTTAGTCTTGGCTTTTTTATAGTCTGACTTACTATAGCTCGATGTAGACTGTTTAAAGTGCAACCTGAAATTGGGTGTTCTCTTCTAATAATGTTTTTATGCACTTGATTATGTGCACTGGGATAAGTTTGTCCAATGTTAATGTGTAGGTATGTGAGTAAGTTACCGTAGTTATTCACCTATAAGCCGAGTGATTTTTTCCAAAATATTCAGAATATTTTGCCTGGACTTGGTGGGTCGGCTTATAGCTGAGACTTTTGCCTCAGATCTTGGTTGTAATCAAACTTTTGATTACCTTCCAAGGCTGTATGACAACTTCACAGTGCCACAGGTCTTCTTTAGTTTTGTTGTTGTTGTTATACCTTAACTTTTCAGAAATACAAATCAACATGATTAAAGTTACTTATCTTGGGGCCAAAGGACTTACTGTGATAGCCACTCCAATATTACTGGCAGTGTGATGCACCAGTTATAATAGCCTTATTAGAAACAACCGAGTATTAATATAGTTATATTTATTATATTTTTGTTACTCTTCTAGATTGGTAGACGTATTCTGCACAGCTCAGCATAAGTACAGTAGATCCACATATATTGTTAAAGACGTTTTTTGCCAACTTTTTGCTGCATTGTCCAATTTGAGAACAATCATGTATGAAACACAAGTTAAAAGTGATAAATCTGTCTCGGCAGTAAGTGTGAACTTGTTTTACTGACTACTTAGTCTTTAGTTAGTGTAATATTATTTTGGATCATAGCGCTGTTCTAGGGCTGATGCTTTCCGTATTCATATTTAATTATTTCGATAGTAACTGGTGGGGAAAAAAGCCTGTGGGGGAGGTTAAAAATTTGACTTGACAGAGTTCAGTAGAGTGAGTATAAAATTAATTAAAGTAGAAAAAATCCAGTTTTTCAACCCAAGAACTGGCATCTGGATTCTTCGAAACAAATGTTTGGAATGCTTTAACAAACTCCATCCATTCCAGATTTTCTTTCCATTCCACATACTAACAAGTCTGCTTTGAAGCCGTTCATCTTCTTGTCAAACTCCCGACTCAGGGAGCAAGCGTCAGTGAGCAAAAGAACACGGTAAAATCTTTATTGGGAACACGGAAACAAAAAAAAAAAAACGTAGGGAACAAGGAAGCAAGGAACGTGATGAAATTTTAACAACGGGAACAAGGGAACAAAGCAAAAGTTTTAAGGGGAACACGGGAACACAAATGCCCCCCCCCCGGGAGACTCTCGTCAATTTAGTTCCCCCAGTGTTGCCTGCCCTCACCCTGTTTCTAAACATTGACAGATGTGCATAAATAACTAATCTGCCTGGTGGCCGGGGGGGGGGGTTGAGGTGGGGGGATACTCCCTTACATGAGCTCCACAGGTATGTGTGATGCAATAGGATAGGATTTTTGAGCTGTTTTGGTCTGAAATTGATTATAGATTTTGATACATTGCTTTGGAATTGGGTATCGTTTTTGAAAATGTGGTGTTCGCAAGACATTTTGTGCCCCAGAAAATGGTCTGAAATTGGGTTGGAAAATTTGCACAATTTGCTCTGATAATGGGTCACGATTTTACCAATCTTGCTACACCCCCACCAAAATAATTGGAAGTACCTCCTCCCCCCCGCCCACGATGGCACCAGGGTAGATGGGACAGGGAGATGTCGACATATCAGTGGCATGGGTTCTCGTATGCCTTCCCCAGTAACACCAGAAACATGGGCGACACCATGATGTGAGGCCATTCTGAGGAACAGCATTAATATTTCATTTTACGAAGTTTGTGTCTTCGGCAAAACGAGAAAATAACAATGATCGTTACTAATTGGGATGGTGCCTTTTGGGCAGACCTAAAAGCGCGCGCTGATTGGCTAACTCTAAGCACGTGCTAAATGTTCGAACACCTGGTGGGCTTAAGAAACTTATGCATTTACTTCAGTCTATTTTGAAAAGGCATTAAAAGGTCGCCGCGGCTCTGAAATACATTACTTTGATAAATTATAAATACGTAAAAGAGCTTTCCTTTCGTTAAATTCGTTCAAAACCACATGTGAGACACCCAGTGGTGTCAGAGCTCAAAAGTTTTCTGGAAACGTTCTATATCCGAAAATTTGTGCGCAAGTAAGTTAAATATTGCTTTCAACATGAGAAAATAAATTGATACCTTCCAGATGCTATGTAATATTCTCTATATACTTCGTATTAACATTTGTCTTAACTCTGAACCAATCCTGAATGAATACTGCTGGTAGCAAAAGATATTAGCATACACGCGCGCAAGAACCAGTAGATTTTGGCTGAACCTCGTTCTTAATTGTTATGACAATTTGAGCGTCAGTTGTTCTTAAATTGTTCTTGTGCCTTACGCATATGTTAACATAATATCTTGGGGAATTGGAGATAAACGAACGTCGCCAGACTGCTGTCACTGATGCTGCGAAAGAGTGACGAGTGAGCATTTGTTTTCGAACAGGAATAAAAGAGCAAACATTCCGCTAGATACTTCGCTAGATCCTTTCCTGTCAAAAGCAACACAATGAATCGTATTTGTACCCTGACATTGCGTTGGCTCCTGGGTGAACTGTACTGTTTGTTTGTTCCAAGAACATGAAAAGAAATTGATTCGTCTTGGAATCCAGAGCCTCGATTGTTCTTAGGTTGCTGTTAATTTCTTGGCACATTTGAGCCTCGTTGTTCTTACGTTGTTCTTAATTTTTAAGCAAATTTGAGCCTCGTTGTTCTTAGGTTGTTCTTAATTTTTAGGCCAATTTGAGCCTCGTTGTTCTTAGGTTGTTCTTAATTTTTAGGCCAATTTGAGCCTCGTTGTTCTTAAGGTTGTTCTTAATTTTTAGGCAAATTTGAGCCTCGTTGTTCTTAGGTTGTTCTTAATTTTTAGCCAAATTTGAGCCTCGTTCTTATAAAAAGGCATGTAGACTAGCACATGATAAATCTTCAAAATGTTGTTATCTTATTGCTCTACGTGTTACCAGTAGTTTCAAAGTGCTGTGCTACAAAAGTTTGTTTATCAACTTTGTACTATTTGTACCCATGATTATAAGAGTTGGAAAAGAAAGAAAATGATCAAATACACACCTGGCTGGATTTTCGAAAATGTGCTAAAGCTGGAGGAAGTTTGCCTTACTTTCTGTTACAAATACCCAACTTCAAATCACCAAAAGCCCTAAAATCGAAGTGGTTTTCCGTCATAAAAAACGCATTTCAAAAACTGCTATTAGTATTGCAAATTTATCGTTTGAGAGATTTTTAGGAAGAAAATACAAGTTGAGATTTTGCACAGCCGTATCTCATGATTTCAGTTTATCGTTTCCGGTCCAACTCAATTAACAGGCACGCCGGAGACTTCCTGGACTTCGCTTTGTCCAAGTGTGTAACGTGGGGAGGGTTCCTGGGTGTGTGGATTCCCCCCCCCCTTCCCCCCCCCGTTCTCCAACTTGAAAAAAAAATCAGATCACTGAAAACCCCACCCAATCCGGTCCTAACCTCCCTTCTGGCAGCTACTGACTACGCCATGTTGCCTAAAACGCTGTCCAGGATATTTTTGAATTTTAACTAGTGCAGGTTTCGCAAGTGGTTTAAAAAGAGGTAGAGGAGGGTGGAGTTAATATTCGAAAGGCACCTTCTTATAGACCGAGCAAGATACATGCCAGAGTGCAGGCAGGAAGGACTAACAGACAAAAGAATGCACGGTTAGATGGGTTGTTAAACAAAGTAATTGACAGCTCAATAAGTATGGATGGATGCATAAGAAAAATAATGAGATAAAATGAAAGGCGGTCGAAGGTTGAATTGAAAAACTAATCGCTAGAGCAAATGGTTGCGTGAGAGGATGGAACTGAAAAGTGCAACAAGAAAACATGAAAAAAAAAAGATAAATTGTTAAAAATAACTTAAGCGTTTTGATTTCAAACGATAACATTTAGTTACATCAAACGTTCGGTGATACTAAATCACGTTTATCTGACACACTTTTCCTTTGTTTTTTAAGTTTCTTTGGCTTCGTCCGGGTAGGCGAAGGAGGTCCCTGGACCTGACCTTTTGTCGTTGCAACACGGGGGTGGTAGTTAGGAAATCGTTCACTGCAGCATTCGAGCAGTGGAACGTAAGAGACTCGAGGGGTGTTGGGAGAATCACTTGTGTCATTCTGTGGTTGTAAACTTGTTGACTGTTTTTCAACCAAGATATAAGGGCCTCTTGTGGTGAGGTATTTGGATGCGTACTCGTTGTTATGTCTGTCTAGTTCGAGAACAAGCCCTGTTGAAGACAAAACCAGCCAATCCATGAAAGACAGAAATAGACACCGGTGTTACACCAACAGTTGTCACCGCCCCACCCCCCAAAGCCCTTCAAAACAGACTGGCTATCGCTCGAAACGTCAGCTTTATGTCCAACCCTACGTTAAAAAACAAACAATAGTCAGCTTACTGGCCCACGCAGAAAAAAATGTTTTGTTTTTTTAAAAAACTAGTTTCCCAGCTTTTGCAAAATTAATATGATTGTTTTAATAAGAAAGTGAAGATTCTTCGGTTGGAAAGATATACAGAAACAAAAGTATTCTTATACACAAACCTAAAATTTAGAAAGTTCAACAGAGCTTTCCGGACTCTATCCAGAGTTCTTCTTCAGTGCGAAGTGCATGCTCGGCCTCTGGGCCTCTGAGTTCTTTTTTATTTCTACTTCTGCCAGCTCGTGCAGTCTTGCAGGATACTATTGATGTTCCAAACACAATTTTTACGACTGTCTAGTCAGAGAGAAATTCGCGAAACTATATGCCAAAATTATTGTTTTTGTAGTTTTAACTACAAAGCAATATTTTTTAATCACTGATTTTATATTTGCTTTTAGATCTTTGAAGCTACGCTTGATCAGCTGGATGAGTTGCCTAGTTTGGAAATATTGTGAGATTGATTTTTATGAGGCAATCGATTAGAGACTCGCAGGACACCGACACATCAAGTTTGCCCAATTGGTATCACACCTTTTCTAAAAAATATTAGGGTAGATTAAAAAACTCAGACGAAATTTTAAGAACAGACCAAAAACTGAGCTTTAAGGCAGAAGCTGAGCATTGATTGTTTTATAGATGACAAGTACCAGTAGTGTAAAGAAGTAATGATTCATTGGCAAATTACTTCGTTTATCATTAAGACATTATCCCTGGAAACGAAACTGTTTTTATCTCACGGAATAGAAGCGCTGCTACCCTGCTATGCTGTTTTTTCTACTACTTATTTTACTGAAAACTTCGTACGTGTCTTGTGAGAATATGTATAAATTGTATTTATTTTCTGTATTTTCTGTACAATTGTCTGTAACACGAAAACCTCACGGTATTTAATGCCTTTCATATGTTTTTTAGAAAGATTACCTCCTGCCCAGCCATTAAGAAATACTTGCAAATATAGAAGTATATCAAAGACAAAAAAAGGTAAACACCTTACATTGCATGCCGGAGATACGAACAAAGACTGTATTGTATTGACATATACTCTTTGACTGAACAGAAAATTTTAAAAGCACAGCATTTTGTTTTTCTTGTTATTCAACACTAAATCAACTAAAAAACTTGCAGAAAAATTGGTGTAAGCATAGCTTACGGCATGTCTATACAACTGATAGCTCACAACAAAAAAATAATACTTGTAAATTTGTTTCTGAGGCTGAGTAGTTGAAATGGAGCAAACCTGAAATTCTAACTTCTCTTTAGTACTCTATTATGTTTCCTTCGACCTAAACTGCACTCCTGAACCGATCTCGTCGCACAGTTTTCACGTAATTCGACAGATTATTTGGGACTAAAGTCCAAAGATTAACGGTTACTTTTATAATTACTAGGGCTGGGACGGACCTTCGAACCTTCGTTCGTTCACGTTGCCTTCGAAGGTTTTTCACTTTTGTCAACCTTCGAACCTTCGTTTATTTGGTCAGTAGTTTTAAATTTTTACAAAACAACGGCATATTTCGACAAAAATGTCCTAATTTCTGAGAAACTTGGCTTTAAACCTGGCAGTTTTAAGTTATCAAAAGAAAAAGCTGAAAAAAGTTGCAGTTTTTGACTGATAATTTCATTCATTTCATGATTAGGAAAATGTATGAGACTGTGCTGCTTAGTGTAGGGTGAATACGTTGGGTGGTCGTGCAGTGGCATATAGTAATTGTTTTTTCATGTGTTGGAGCCTCAGATCGAGAGTGTTCTGGAACGAAGGTTCGAAGGTTCGTTCGAAAACCCCAACGAACCTTCGAATGGTTTTTTTTGGCCTTCGTCCCAGCCCTAATAATCACGGTGCGGTTAAATTAGGTGTCTGTGTTTGGACAATCTCGTTGCTAATGAAAACCATGTCAACAAAATTTTTATTGAACTTGATTCCAACGAGACAAATCTAGTTTTTGCCAAATATTTAATAAGAAACTTTCAAGTTACTTAAGCCCTTAATCAGAGATAAATAAAATCTTTTTGATTTGGTTTTCTTTATGTGTGGCTGGAAGAATGCAATAACGTAAACAAACGTCAATATTTATACAATATTCACACAACTTTGTCGGCAGGTGAAGTAGTTACTTAGTGCAAAGCGCACTTTCATGAAATTATTTATACCTAATTTAAACTTCAGTGCTTGATAGTTTACATATTAAAACCTTCACATAACAATGTTTTTGAATAAGCAATAGCCTGTAACTAGGCAACTCTTTGTATATCTTGTCAGACCAAGTTAAACTGATAATAAAATACAATATATGCGAATTCTACTGCGATGGCGGTAGATCGATAAATCTCTCTGACATCTTTTTGACTCTTAATTTATATGTTGATAAGGAAAAGTGAGTACAACTTTTATTTACTTTTTTTTCCAAATTAGTACACCGTGAGGTATTTCAAAGTCAAAAGACTGTGCAAAGTTAGTCGAATAACTGACAAGGTACCGAACAAACCGTTAAAATCAACTATTTTATCTTATCAATCTTATATTTAAATTTCTCGAAATAAAGTCGAGTGAAGCGGCATACAAATATGCATGCATCTTCCTGCACTGACAAAACATCTTAGCAAGAAAAGTAAATTTGGTTTGGTGATAAGATTTAGTCTTGACTGATGCCAGGGCTTAGTGCGAGTAAATTAACAAAGGAAACTAACCAAACTGGCAATATATACTAATACTGTGGTTGTTTTTTTGAAAACATCTGTTCGGTTTTAAAAAAGGAAATATCTAGTCGAGAAATCCTCTCATATGGTTTAGAGTACGGGGGAAAACGTATGCCGCGACAACTGATCTTAATATTCACTAGTGGATGGTATTATAGCTTCCCAAAGCGAGTCAATACGATCAATTTTGCGAAGTTTCAGTTTGAGAAAAGTTTATAAAGGAACTTTTAAGCTTCATCAGTCAGAAGCTTCGAACGGCCGAGTTGGAAGTTTATGGTTAAATATAATCATGATTCGCCCGAGATACGCAACTGGATACACAGATCACGTCGTGCAAATACAGCCTTTAAACTAAATGATGACTTCACCAAGCTTTGACACAGTGAAACAAGGAAGAGAATGAGGCATATATGACCATATATTGAATTACAGTAGTTATACAACCAACCTGTCTGATCTGTGAGATCCAAAACACAATTCGAGTTTCCATACCCACATCGTGACTTGATGCTTTCAAGAAGATTAATTATTGAACAGCTAGGATTGACAAGTAAAGTCTCTTGATCTCCGTACAGAATTGTAGCAAACATTTTAGTGAAGCTTAATGTATTTTCGGCAATATTCGATCTCCTATAAAGAGCATTGGGCTAAGACTTGATTAAGCACATCGTTTAACTGAGCACCTCGGTTTAGAAAATACTATTTGACTATTCCTATGTTATCATTAAAAGTATATACATTATACACGGCTACTAATTTGATCCGCATGACCTATTGTATCTATGTCACCCCGTCTGAAACTTTGTCAAAACTTTATCCAAGATTCGTTAAACAAAATATACCGAATGACAGCAGGTGTTCCAAATCTTTAGAAATAACTTCTGACTTTGTCACATTCACTTCACGGCGCAGGCGTAGTTTCTATTGACAACAAAAGAATTTTCAATACTCGATTGATTCCTTTCAGGCATACTGCAGAGCTCATTACTCACAGGCAACGATTAATTTAATATCAACTCTCCGACGTCAGAGAACTAATAATTGATGGCAGCGGCCGCACGAAAGCACGACCAACCTTCGCGAAGTTCATTATCAGAACATCCAAAAACTCCAAAGTAAATACAAAAAACGATAATAACTTGTCGAGACCTTAAACTTAAAATTACGGCGGTGTTAGTGGTTTTTTGCGTATCCATCTCCGTTCTCGAGAATTCGTCTAGTTACTAGTCCTCTTTCTACCGGAATACTCAGTTCGAGCCCAGTCTCCACAAGCGCGAGCGCTTAT
Organism: Bergia sp. 'catenularis'; assembly: GCA_025434825.1. Lineage (NCBI taxonomy): Eukaryota > Metazoa > Cnidaria > Anthozoa > Zoantharia > Parazoanthidae > Bergia > Bergia sp. 'catenularis'. Next base: position 16,095 of record JANRMR010209475.1, read on the forward strand.
CGAAGAAAAATAAAACTGTTTGTAACTTTTAAGCGTTGTGAACTGATTCTAAAGACGGCACATATGTGCGTGTTTACGTTCGTACAAAACTTTGGTTTCATGTGGGAAGTCACACACATTGATACGCCTCTCTCTCTCTCTCTCTCTCTCTCTCTCTCTCTCTCTCTCTCTCTCTCTCTCTCTCTCTCTCTCTCTCTCTCTCTCTTTCCCTCTCTCTCCCCCTCTCCCTCTCTCTCTCTATTTATTTTTCTTATTAATTTATTAGTTAAACAATTTGTTTATTTATTTATTAATTTATCTATTTATTTCACTTACTGTTTATTTTTTTTAATTTTTCGCCATCACAGGCAAAATAAGCTTTCATAAACAAATTATTATTGCGAGGGACAACAGAACACATCGCAACACAACACCAGTGCGCCCTTCAATAAAAAGAAAAAATAATCCAAATTAAAACTGTACAGACAACTATAGTGTTGCTGAAACAAAAGGCGAATCAGTAACTGATCATCAGTAGGATGCCTAAAATGTGTGCATTCGTCTCCATTAAATTCTAGACCAGTTGCAGACCTTTTAGGAGGAGTCACCCGGCGCGCAGTCAGCACAGTTACTAAACAAATGTTAGTAAAGTTAAGGAAAATAAAACAATATCAAATACAAGCTAATTAGAAGGCTAATTATGACTATAAAACAATAATATAATATGCTAAGTGTAATAAAACAATGAAACAATTGTGAAATTAAGAGTTGTTACTAACACTGGTAACCTTAATAGACAAGATATTACAAGCTACACAACTTTTTGGGCTTTTTAGCTTTAATTAACTAAATGAGACTATATCCAGGTAAAACCATTATGAACTTAACTATATAAATTTACAGGGGAGAAAGTTATAGAAAAATTTGCGAACTGACTCGTCTGGTAAATATTTTGTTCAAACTTCAGCTCTCTTTTTGAATTTAGCAATGGTGCCTGAACATGCAAGGCACTCAATAAAACTGGTTGTCACTTTAATCAAGGTATATTCTCGGCTCGACTGGAATGTGCCAATTTTAACTTAGGATTAAGGGAAATACTAAATTACATTACTTTATTCTAGGGGCTTGAAGTTGGATACTAAATGACCAAACTGCTGAAACACTCCAGTTCTGTCAACCAGAAATAACAGTTTGTATCAGCCAATAAAGAGTTACTACATCCAGTCGTGGATTAAAAGTGTTAACTTTGGAGTAATTAGTATCGAAGCCAGCACGGGAGCAATATAGAGTTCGAAACAAGCATTTTTGCCATAGCCGTCTCCACCTACTAAAATTGTCCAATTTGTTGAGTCCACTCGAATAAACAACAGCAGTCCCTTCAGGAGATTTGAGCCAACGCTACGAACTAAATGTTAAACCGCTGAATCTAAGATGAAGCCGAATCCGGAAATCAACTCTAGCTTGCTTCCTTCCTTCCAGTCTTCGAAACTAGTATTTTTCCGAGTTGTCAGGTCGGAAAATTGTATGTCGGAAGTCTTTCTAGTTGTTACTAGTGTTTCCAAGGAGAAATGTTAAATGTTCACACACCTAGTTAATTCATGATTTGCCCCTTATTAACAAGTTAAAATGCTACAAATAAAGTTGCGACTTTGATAAAACTATACTGTTGGTGTTGCTGCCAGGTTGTGTGTTGAAAGTCTATTTAGTTGTAACTAGCTTTTCCTATAAGTTTAAGTAAGGCTGTCTAAAGCCTGGTTTTCATATGCTGGGGAAACACCAAACATTTTGGTAATTTTGTCGTTACGGATCTGTCCTGGACGTTCTCGACTTATGAAAACACGAGGTCGTGGACCGGTCCCCGGACGTCTGAGACAGGTGGGAACAGATCGGGAAAAGAGAAACACTTTCTATGTTTTCAACGTGTGCCCGATTTTCTTGGTGGCTGGGATCATACGAGAGCCTGATTTAATTTCATATGTCTGGAACACTTCAGTGAATCGGCGATTCGAGAAACAGCGAAATCGCCGATCGTGCTGCGGGCTATTATAGCTAAGAGCCAAGTCGCGCACACAAAATTTACATTGTTTGGAAAAATGTTTCATTGTTTTTATGGTCTAAACATAAGAGATTTTCAATATGCCTGTCCTAAGTCACGAAAACAAAGCCTACGCAAGGCCGGCGAAGCAGAGGGGGGGGGGGGGCAAGGGGCGCCAGCGCCCCCCCCCCGCTCCCA
>JANRMR010209586.1:0-18298 GCA_025434825.1 Bergia sp. 'catenularis'
GCCTCCATTTAAACTAGCTCTGCTAAATTGGACATAGCCTGTCTAAATATCGCTTATAAATAAATAAATAAATAAAGTTGAATATTATTATTGTTATTTAAGTATGAGATAGTTTCTCGATTTTTCACTCCACTGAGACCAAAATATCTTCAGAATGTATCTTAGCCATTGTTTTTCTCAAGTTCGTGACAAAATAGTGATTTTAAAGAATCACGTGAAAGTGCAAATAGGTATTTACTTCTGTCGGTGTAATTTCCATTGGTACAACGTTTTCACAAATAAGGTCAAATTAACTAACGTGAAAGTGCAAATACATACCAGTTACTTTGCCTGATTGCTGTTAGTGTATTTTCTGTTGATGTAACGTTATAGTTGTAAAACTGAGTTCACAGGAAAGTTACAAAAGAAAACAGACAAAAAATTTTTTAAAAAAAATTTGACCAATTGTAACTCCTGGACTAGAGAAACAAACTTGTTTTGTTTTCTTTGTAGATTTTTTGGTATACTTAATATAACTTTAGAAATGTATGAATAAAGAAAGTATAACAGGAGAGAAAAAACTGGCGTTACATGTTATTTTACTGTGTTTACTTAGGAAACACCAGCAACTGAAGCAGAGGCTATAGCTAGTAGAGTTACCGTAGAACAAGCTGAAGCTGGTGTGACTAAAACTGTAGAGCAAACTGAAGGTATGGCTTCATGGTGGCCATCGAACTGGTTTAGGAGAAAAAAGAAGGAAGATGAAGTAGAAGAAACAAAGAAGATAAAGGAAGCAGGAGAACCAGAAAAGGAGGATTTTGTTGAAGAGTACATTGACAAAGATGGCCGAAAGGTGAGAAGAGTCATTCGGAGAACTGTCACTTCAACTACCACACGAACTGTCACACATTCCGGTGTACCATCTCAGGGAACAGTTGACAGACCTGGTGACGTTTCAACCAGGTTTGTTGAGAGACCTTTTAAAACTGGCGAGAAGCAGGGACAGCTACCACTTTCAACTAAACCTGAAAACATTGGAGGCTTTGGTGTGGGTCTTGAAGTGCTTCGGACAAAAGAGCTGGAATCTTTTGCTGGCCCTCCTGCAAAAAAACCAACCAAATCTCACTATTATTCTGGCTTCGAGTTTGGTGACCCACTTTATGAGGAGCCAGTCACTGAAAGGACAGGAAATAGATTTATTGAATCTTGCGAACCGGTGTCCTTAGAAACAGAACCAGACACCATCGTGACGGAGGGTATGGTACCCGAAGAGGGGGAAGTAACACCTCAGGATGAAGTGGAGGAATTTGTTGATGACCAAGGTCGACGAGTACGTCGAATAGTCAGAAGAAAAATCACAACCAAGCGAGTAATGATTCCAAAGCCCCAGATCGAAGAAGGCCAGCAGTTACCTGAAGGATTCCAGCTTGAGCCGGGTGATGAAGTGCAGGAGTACATTGACGATGAAGGGCAGAAGGTGAAAAGGATAATAAGAAGGCACTATACTACAAGAACTGTTGTGCGTGATGGTGGGGTGAGTGTTTTGCTAAGGCCTGGCGAGACTTTGTCCGAGGGTTCTACTACGGCTGAATCAACTGAGAATCAACCTGTCCTAGTTTCGAATGACAAACTAGAAGTGAGAGAGCCTGAAGAGCAAGTGGAAACTTACATTGATGCTCAGGGACGAAGAGTACGTAGAGTTGTGAGGCGAACAGTCACCACAAAGGCTGTAAGGAGAGAGGCACCAGCACAAGCTGTCGAACCCAGGGAGTCAAAACAAGTTGAACCAGTTTACTCGGATGAAAGTGAAGGTGAGACAAGACCTACACCTACTCCTGAAGATCTGATGGAAGCTGCACTGGACAAATTGGACTATGAACAAGACGAACCAAAGGATAAAACAGTTATTGCTGTACCAATACCAGAAGAACCTCAGTCAGAAGATTCACCAACAGAAGACGTGGTTGAAGAATATGTAGATAATCAGGGAAGGAGGGTGAGGCGTATCGTCAAAAGTACACTAACAACCAAGACTGTGACTCTTACCAAAGGTGCAAGAATGCCCGAACAAGTGACCGTGAAACTATCAACGCCACGAGAATCTTTACCAACAGAGGCAGCTGAAAGTCAGATTCAGACTGGCTTGGAACCAGTGGCAATTGGCGAAGAACCTACTGAAGATGTTGTGGAAGAATACACTGATGATCAGGGAAGAAAGGTAAGACGAATTGTGAGGCGTGTAATAACAACGAAGACTGTCATGGTCACAAAGAATCGAGAGTTACCGGGGAAAGTATTGACAGAAGTTATCCCTTCAAGTGAACCTGAACCTGAACCTGAACCTGAAAAGGTAGAAACTTTTGAAGAACCACTGGACTCGGTGGAATACAGTGCCAAGACACCTACTCCTGAAGAACTTATGGAAGCTGCATTAGATGAGCTGGACTATGAACCAGAAGAGGAGAAAGAAAAGCGATTATTGTATGAATTTCTGCCAGAAGAGTTACCAACAGAAGACGTGGTTGAAGAATATGTAGATGATCAAGGGAGAAAGGTGAGGCGTATTGTAAAAAGAAAAATCACAACCAAAACTGTGATTTCCACCAAAGGTACAAGATTGCCTGGACAAGTGACTGTGAAACTAGCAATACCAGAACAATCTTTACCAGCAGACACAGCTGAAATGCAGCCTGGTGTGGAACCAATGGAGGTTGGTGATGAAGAGCCTCCAACTGAAGATATAGTGCAGGAGTACATTGATGACCAAGGAAGAAAAGTGAGACGAGTTGTGAGACGGGTAATAACAACCAAGACTGTCGCAATCACCAAGAGTCAAGCAATTCCTGGGGATGTTTCAACATTGACGCTCCCTTCAACCGAACCTGAACCTGAAATGGTTGAATCTTTAGAAGAACCGATGGACATTCCACTAGAACCAGTTGATGAGAAACGACCCGAGGGAGATGAAATTGAAGAATACATTGATGACCAGGGAAGAAAGATCAGACGAGTTGTGAAGCGAACCATTACAACCAGAACTGTGACTTTATCTAAGGACAGAAAACATCCAGAGACATACAAGGTGGAAGAGCCAATGAATGAAACAGATGAAGTGATTGAAGGGGAACTACACCCTGAAGACGCTGTTGAAGAATTCACTGATGATGAAGGAAGGAAAGTTCAACGAGTTGTGAGACGCGTAACATCGAAAAATGTCACACTAGGTAAGAACGAGTTTCCTCAAACATCTTTTCCAATTGCTCAATCACAGCAGCCTGAAGCAGTTGCAATGAAAGAACCACTGGGACATACAACTGACAAGGAGCTACCTACAAAAGAAGAAGTTGAAGAATTCGTCGATGATCAGGGAAGAAAAGTCCGGCGAATTATCAGGCGAACTGTCACCAAAACTGCTACAAAAGTGGAGCCAACGAAGAAAGGGATGCCCGTTTTAGAAAAGGGATTGCCGGTATTTCTTGACAAACCTTTAGAAGAATTTCAGGGAAGGCTTCCAGAAGAAGTGAAAGTCAAACTGAGCATTCCAACCCAATCGATACCAGACAGTAAAGAAATGGGGCCAGTAGGCATTACAGTTAAACCAGAAAATACACATGAAATAGTCAGCGCGGAAGAACTGCCTGGTGAAGATGAGGTTATAGAGTTTGTTGATGAGACGGGAACGAAGGTGAGGAGGATTGTGAGACGGACTGTTACGACTAAGACTGTGACTGTTGCAAAACAACAAACAGTCCCCGGAAAGCCAGATACAACTAGTGAAGACCAAAAAGAGGAGACCATTTCTCCTTCAGCAGTTTCAAGAAAAATAGAGTTGCCGGATTGGCTGGTGTCTTCTGTAGATCGACCAGAACCCAAAACATACAAGGAAGAACATGTGTGGAGCATACCAGAGGAACCAAGAGAGCCTGAAGTGAAGTGTCTGAACATCCCTTTGGTACAAGAAGAAATCGTACCCGTTGAATCATCAGGTGAAATTCCATTTGTTCCTCTTGAATTGTTTGAGGGTAAACCCAGCGACGAAGTGTCTCCAGGAGAGCCTGAAGGCATTCCTCCCGTGGATGATATACCAGTGGAGCTAGGTATTCTGCAGAAACCGGTTATTGAAGGAGTTCCTGTTGATGAGGAAACTTGTTCTTCAACTGTGATTGATAAGAGGGTAGAACTTCCTGGTTTTGACGAACTGGACAAGGCAAGTGCTGAAGAACAACCAACGGTTGATGAGGTTGAAGAATTTGTTGATGCGACAGGAAGGAAAGTTAGAAGGATAGTGAGACAAACTGTTACAACTAAAACTGTAACTAGGAAGATAAATGTTCCCGAGAACGCGGATGAACAGCAAAGACCAAAAGAACTAAAACAACCAGAAGGGCATCGAGTGGTTCCATCAGAAGAGCCTGAAAGCGAAGAAGAGGATGAGGAAGAAGAGGAAGACTCGGATGGAGATGAGTTTGTTGTTATTGAAGTACAAAGGAGGTACAAACATCCTCGCTGGTTTGTTCCAGTTGAAGACGAAAGCACACGCCCATCTCTTCCATCGCCTGAACAGTTATTCCCCATAGATCAACCAAGAAAACGCCTGACTTTTCCATCATCGTCCGGGCAAGCAGAAGAAAATATTGTTCCGGTTTTTGTAAAGAGGAATATTCTTATTCCTGATTTTGAAACCCTGGATGAAGAAAACAAGGATGAAGACGTTCCCACTGAAGATGTGACTGAAGAATTTGTGGACAAAGAAGGAAGAACAGTAAGGAGAGCTGTGAAGCGCACCGTGACAACCAAGACTATCTCTATTAGCAGAAAGACGAGACTTCCAGAGGAGGTGACAGTAGAATTGAAAGCACCATTAGAACCTGTGCAGCCTGAAGACCCTCAGCCTGACTATGTTGACACTTTAGAACATGCTCCTGAAGAGCCAGCGGAAGGTGAATGGCCTGAAGATACTGTGGAAGAATTTACTGATGATCAAGGAAAGACAGTAAGAAAGGTTGTGAAACGAACTATTACAACAAAGAGGGTGACTGTTACAAGAGAGAGGAGAGAACCCGAAGCCGTTACAGTGAAAGTTGATATACCAAAAGAACCCGAAGAAACCAAGGAAGAAGAACTGATTTCACCAAATACGGTTGTAAGGGCAGTCGATCTTCCTGCTTGGCTTGTAACAGTTCAGGAACGTGACAAGCCCAAAATATACAAAGAAGAGCATATATGGGGAGTTCCTGCATTACCACATGAGCCAAAACAGAAAGCAACTTCAGCTCCGGAAGTAAATGAAGAAATAGTGGCCGAACAAAGAGATAGAATGAACCCGTATTTACCACTGGAAGTGTTTGAAGGTTCTACTGAGGAGGGAACAATTCCAGTAAAGCCTGTGGACAGGACTTCCTTCGACTTCTTTGATATCAAAATAAATATTCCACAAAAGAAAACATACAAAGGTGCACCTGCACAAGAAGGTCTTTTAACTCCAAGTTCTACAAAGAGAGAAGTTGTTTTCCCCGATTTTGATGAGTTGGACAAGTCACGACCAAGCCCGACTCCTGTGACTGAAGAGAAGCAACCTCTGGTTGCACCGGGACCTTTGAAAGTGTCATCAGCAGAGCAGAAAGAATATGTTGAAATTGTTGTTACTCCAGTCTTTCAGAATCTTGAGCCTTTGTTTCTTTCAGAGGAACCAAAGGATGTTGGTCCGGATGACTCCTGTCCAGAAAGAACATCGCCCATTCCATCGGAGCAGCCAGAAGATAAAAAGGAGGAAAAAGAAGAGGATAGTGACGAAGAAGAATCAGATGACGATGAAGTTGTTGTCATTGATGTACAACGCAGGTGTAAACACCCTCGTTGGTTTGTTCCTATTGAAGATGAAAGTCCACGCCCGTCACTTCCATCGCCTGAAGAGTTATTTCCCATAGATCAACCGAAACAACGTCCAATCTTTCCATCATCTTCCAGGCAATCGGAGGAAAATATTGTTCCAGCTTTTGTTAAGAGGAATATTGTAATTCCTGATTTTGAAACCTTGGAAGAAGAAAACAAAGATGAAGGCATTCCAACTGAAGATGTGGTTGAAGAATTTGTTGACGAAGAAGGAAGAACAGTTAGGAGGGTCGTGAAGCGCACGATGACAACCAAGACTATCTCTATTAGCAGAAAGACGAGATCCCCAGGGGAATTGACAGAATTGAAAACACCATTAGAACCTGAACGGCGTGAAGAGCCTCAGCCTGACTATGTTTACACTTTAGAACATGCTCCTGAAGAGCCAGCAGAAGATGAAGGGCCTGACGATATCGTGGAAGAATTTACTGATGATCAAGGGAGGATAGTAAGAAAGGTTGTGAAGCGAACTATTACAACAAAGAGGGTGATTGTTACAAGAGAGAGGAGAGAACCCGAAGCCGTTACAGTGAAAGTTGATATACCAAAAGAACCCGAAGAAACCAAGGAAGAAGAACTGATTTCACCAAATACGGTTGTAAGGGCAGTCGATCTTCCTGCTTGGCTTGTAACAGTTCAGGAACGTGACAAGCCCAAAATATACAAAGAAGAGCATATATGGGGAGTTCCTGCATTACCACATGAGCCAAAACAGAAAGCAACTTCAGCTCCGGAAGTAAATGAAGAAATAGTGGCCGAACAAAGAGATAGAATGAACCCGTATTTACCACTGGAAGTGTTTGAAGGTTCTACTGAGGAGGAAACAATTCCAGTAGAGCCTATGGACACGACTTCCCTCGACCTCTTTGATATCAAAATAAATATTCCACAAAAGAAAACATACGAAGGTGTACCTGCACAAGAAGAAATTGTGAGCTCAGGCTTAGTTAAGAAAAATATTGTTCTTCCAAGTTTTGATGAGCTTAATAAAGGGTTTGAACCAGACCAGATGCCTGCATACGAAGGGAAAGAACCTGTAAGAGTAGGTAAAAGAGAACGAAAATCAGTTGATGATGGGGTTGCACCAATCTTTCAGAAGCTACAGCCTTTGTTTGTTTCCGAGGAACCAAGCCAAGTGGGTCTACAGGCGTCCTATCCAGGAGAGGTATCTCCAATTCCATCCGAAGAACCTGAAGGTGAAAAAGAGGAGGAACAAGAAATGGAAGAAGAGGCAGATAGTGATGAAATTGTTGTTATAGAATTACAACGCAAGTACAAACATCCTCGGTGGTTTGTTCAACTGGAAGAGGAGCATCCTAGAAATGTTTCTTCACCTGAAACATTGTTTCCGATAGAATTCCGAAAACCACCATCATTCATTAGTTGGTCCCCAAGAGCTGACGAGGAAAGAATCATTCCAACATCCGACAAAAGAGAAGTTTTGATTCCTGATCTCGAGTACTTAGAAAGACCAAGCAAAGGGCCAAGCGAATTGACCAAAGGAGATGCCATGGATCCAGAAAAGTACAGCAAAAGAAACCAGCCGACTTATAATGTGTTTCAGAAGTTGGAACCTGTGTTTATTTCAGATGAACCTGGTAAGGTTGACGAAGAAACACCATCTGCAGATGATGTAGCTGAGGAATTCGTTGACGTGACTGGAAGGACTGTCAGGAGAGTGGTGCGGCGAACTGTTGCCTCTACAACTACCACAATCATGAGAGAAAGAAGGGAACCCACTCAAGTTACTCTTGATAGCAGAACTGAAGATGTACGAGAACTAGACAGTGAAGATACAAAGACCAATATTCCGCGTTTTGAGGCGTTGGAACCAATTTATCTCGGTGAAGAACCAAAGGAAGTTGAACCTGCTGAATTTGAACAGCCACAAGTAGCAACCGTTGAAATATCTACGCCCGAGGGTGGAGTGGAAGTTTATGTTGATGCTCACAGAAGGCGAATCAGGAGACAGGTGAAACACACTGTCACAACACAATCTGTCATTACACGAAAAATCACTCGTGACGGAGAATCTAAGGTAGCTGTAGAGCAATTACCTTGTGTCGAGCAGGTAGAAACCTCTCCAAGCGCCGGAGAGGAGGAAGTAGTAGTGTTTCTCCATGATAAAGGGAGAAGGGTTCAGAGAATAATCCGCCAGCCACTGGCTACTACAAGTGTTGTGCTCAGCAGTGAAAGTCTTGGAGCATCAGAGGAACCTTTGGCTTCTACGGGTAACAAACCAGACGAATCCGGCCCCTTATTTGAGTCAGCTGCACCACTGTACTTAGAAGAAATCCCCCGGAGAATAGAGGAGGAAATAGATGTAGAAGCTATAACGCCAGCTGTAGAGCGAGACACTCGTGTTCGCACTACTAGACCATACCAACGAGTAATAACGACTGCTACAGTCACGCCTTCCACACGAGTCACCGTCCGTCAGCTGGAGGAACAAGCACCAGTTCCTCTTGAGACATTGGAAACAACTGAAGCAGAGCCACGTGAAGTCGAAGAAATTGAAGAATTTGTCGATGATGAAGGACGAAAAGTTAGAAAGGTTGTCAAAAGAGTTGTTTCTACAAAGACGTTTCTTCCCAATGGTCGTGCAGTGGCTCATGTGCCCCTGGAGCTAGAAATCGAGCTGGCACCAGAATCTTTGGGGTTCGAGTCGGTAGAACCAGGGAATGAAGAACAGGAAAACATTGCAGAGCATGTGATGGAAGATGGAAGACGAGTTCAGCGAGTCTCTAAGACGGTATGGACAACAGCTACATCGTTCCAAATCCAACAACCCAGAGTGGAACGTAAAGACGAGGAAACAATTGAAGCAGTTGAAATAGCACCCAGTGAGCAAGGCCTTGAGGTACAAGTCACTCCGGTAGATGACCAAACAAACTTTGCGGAAGAACCAGACGTATACCAAGTACCTGAACTTTCAAGTGAGCCGCAAGGGCCCTCCACTTACCAAGTGCAAACCCGATACCTTCATATCATAGAACGCATTTACCTGTTAATTGTGGAAAGAAGATCTTTGATTGTGCTTCGCCTGGTAAAATACAATATACAGTTGCGTTTCTCACTTGAGGCGTTTGTCAGCTGGTTGATGGCGACGGAGAGAAAGGTCAGCTATCTGAGATCCGTGTCCTGGAAAGTAATTGAAATTCAAGAACAACGGAAATACATCAAGGTATCTTAAAGTACCAGCTAAACAAGCTTTAAGCTTAAAAACATCTTGGCCCAAAAGTTTTCCGTCCCTTTAGCCAGTTGGGTCAATTTACATAGATAGTCAAAGATTCTGAAAGACTCACTGCGTACTTAAGTCCTGGGTTGCCTCTTAAGACTCGTTGTAAACGATTTTTGGAATATTGTGGGGGATCTGCTGCAAAGGAGAACTGTTGTAAACAAACGGTTAACTCCCACTAAGTGAAAAAGTTAAAGTAAGCTTTCGCTGGCACTTCAAGTAGTTAAAGTAACTAAAATCCTTCGCATCTTGATTTTCTGAAGCTGAAGTTCGTGGTACTACTTACTAAAATAATTGAGAACAAGCTCGGATCATTTGTAAGCTTTAACATTTACATAATTTTGTCAACCTAATATGGTAACACAATATAACAACCAGAAAATAAAACTAGTGCAAGTAACATGTAACAAATAAATGAATAAAAAAAAATAACTACGTTATGGGATTGGGATGTCAAATACAAATTTGGTTAAAATTAGCCTAAATCTGTTTTTACTCTGTCAGACTGTTAAGCTTAGATCTATTTATTAAAAGGCAACTTCTTTTCAAAGTTGTTGTTTAAATACTACCACCATCTTGTTGTTTAGGGCCTCAATTGACAACGGTAAATTTGTGAGTTATTCTATCAAAATAAAGAAATCTAACGAACCTTTGCTGTTCGAATCAGGCCCAGTCTAATAATTATTTTAATGACCAATTAAATTGATGATGGAGACAATTAGCTTTAGTTTTTGTTTGTTTGCTGTATGTGGACCATTGAATGACAAAAATTAATATAAAGCTTGTTTTATGAACAATATTTCTAATTCAAGAACATTTACTTACAAGTCAAAGTTAACGTTCATTAACAAGTATTTTAGGAAACGCAAGACAAACCTTAATTTACGTAAATAAAATTTTGAATGTTTCAATCAAGATTTTCCATGTTTTGTTGGCGACAAAACTGGTCTTGGGGTCTTGAGCACTTATTTGTTTTTCCTGTGTTTATATTTTAGAAAAGGTCTTGTTGCGGAATCTCATTGTTGGTGATGTGCATCGTTTACACTCTCCAATTGTATCTGTATAGCACATATCTTATGTTGGCAGATTTGAGTGAATAAAGAAAATTAACAGCCCCAGAGAGTTTGGGGCTGCTGTTCTTGACTGAAATGGAAATAGCTCTTTTTAGAGCTTGTTGTCACGTGTGTTGTCATTTTGACCCTCCATCATTGTGCCCTTTCTGATTTTGCACGTTTTGTTCTTTCAGTAAAAATTATTTTGTTGTTTGTGGGGCGTTCTTGGACATGTCATTTTCACATTATTCTCACGTCCCATAGCATCCATCTTGTACTTTAAATAAGAAGGATGCAGACAATACATTCGTCGGGATTTTGACCTTTTTTGGCTGAACCGATTGCCCTTCAGACTTTCTCTTGTCTGGAAACATTTCGTGTTGTCTAACATCACAAACTTCACATCGTTCATATTTTTCCCGTTTCTCTGCACATGCGTGGCTTTCGTGTGGTTGTAAAATGCTCTTTCACCTGCACTCTAAACGAACTTGGAAAATACACATTTTTAAACATGCATTTGCGCGGATGCTAACCACAAATCGTTGCTGATTTGTAATGTTATAGTTTAAACAAGTTAAACCGGTCAACACGTTCGCATTTATATTTGCTTGTACTAACCACGACCTAGCATTTTAAAGACCTGTATGAACTTTGCAGTACGTCACTATATTTATATATAATTAAATTATTAACGTTTTTCTGCTAATTTAAACGTGAAAATACTTGTGTTGAAGGAGAACTGTAAACATTAACATTGATTGTTCTGGGAGAGCCGCTTATTTACTAACAGACTGGGGGGAGGGTTGGAGAAGGGGCTATTTTATCACACCGATTGTTTTATTTTGGGCTTTCCGCAACCCATATTAGCGTAGCAGAAAGCCGAGGAACTAGATCCTGATTTAAGCAAATAATTTTTGATTTTGTTGTGGCGGATTCAATCGACATGGTTTCTGTGAAATACTCTCTTCTCTCTCTTTAGGTATTTAATTGATGGGGTATCGAAATAAGGTCGATAGAAAGACGGAAATGTTTCTTCAATGTTTTTAAGTTCAACAAAACAGTTGCTCTCGTTAGTATCAATTCTCTAATTGTACAGTTTTTTTTTTGGTTTTCTCACGAGTTTCAGTTTCAGTTTCAGTTTATTATTCGCCTGTGCTTCATACTTTACAATAAATGAATAAATTCTAAAATAAATTGGTGTATTACATATAAATAAAGATATAGTCAAATACAAACATGAAAGCACTAGACGAGGAGGCTCATAAAGGCTTATTTGGACCATGGCCCCCTCAACAACTTGAATTAGATATATTTTTGAGGTACAGATACATTACAGTTTTGAATTATTTATTTATTTTTTTAATATAATTTAAGTTATGTTAAACCATGGTGCAATCCCTGAAATTGACTTTTTTTTCTTGCTTTAAGGAGTAGCAATGTATTTTGTTAGTTATATTTCAAGTATTTTTCAAAACAGTTTAAAACTACGGTGCTTATAAACAAAGCAGGAAGAGAGACACAAAAGTCTTTTATTAAAACCTAACGAATTTTGCTGCTTTTTTTAGTCCCTTCAGTCCGAAATCAAGCAACAGAAACCCGTAATCGAGGACTTCCAAAAAGCCTCCCAAGCTCTGTTACAGCAAACGGAGCCCGAGGATGGGCCTGAGCTCGAACACGAGGTTAATGGAATCCTGGACACTTGGAATCATGTGGCCAAGGAGGTGGATGAACGGGAGGCGAAACTGGACGTTGTGGAGCCTGCGGCCGAGAAATATCAGGATGACTTGGAGAAACTCTCATCGATTATGGCACAAGTTGAAGAAAAGTTGCTGGCGCAGAAGGCATTTGGCCCCGAACCGGAGAAGATTTCGAGGGAGAACGAGGGAATCAAGGTTAGAGCTAATGCTCTTATTCTTTTCCTCCCCATTCATGTTTTCGTTTCGACCCTCTCATTCTCTCAAGTACAGAATGATGAGTTGCTAAATTCTCATCCCAGTTTTCATACATTTTCTAAAAGTATGTTGGGAGAATATTATAATTTGTCTTAGAAAGTTTGTAGTGGCTGATCAAACTCTTTATTCTCACGAACAATCAAGTTATTTGTTGTATCGATACTGTAAGGAGAAGTTAGATGTTCATAAATGTGGTGAGAGTGAAAGGGTTAAAGGTGCGTGCGATGGACCGTTGTTTGAATTAGGGATTTCCCTCTCGAAGCAGAGAAAAAATAGAACAACTGATTCCAGCAGCAAATCCAGAATTTTGAAAAGGGAGGCACACCGCCCAGTATCTGGAAAGAGGGAGGCAGGGATAGAGTGTCTGTGTTTCAATATATGTGGGTTGTTTTAGTGTTTTTCTTATAAAATCTTTGCAAAATTGTCGACGAAAGAGGGGCGGCATAGACCCCTCACCTAAATCTGTCCTTGGATCTGAATTGAGAATTAGGATGACCTTAAAACATACAGTGTGTTTTGTATATTTCGAAAGAAGTTGGCTGTGCGATTGAAGTTCTTAATCCCGGAATACGATCAATCAAACGCAAAGTCTGGTTCTTTCCACCTGTTGATTGTCTGTTTTGTTTTTTGTTTTCAGTGTGTGTTAGACCGCCCTACTCGTCTTTGTGTCATTCTCTCGTTGTGATCGCGCAATTACAGGAGAATTCATAAAACAAATTGTTTAATTATCGCATAGCAGTACATAAAATACTGTCACAGAATCTTTATTCGATAAAGTCAACTCTTTGCCGTTACTACAGGAGTACCACCCACACAGAGGATCGTTTGTGTTCGGATGGATATGTGTTGTTTTTGTTGTCGTTATTGTTCAATTAACCAATCATAAAACCGCTTCAAGCAGCTAATGATGGGCCCGTGTACTCTCTGTATGTCTTTTTGTTGTTAAGACAACCAAGCTCACTGTTTTGAAATCTTGCAATTGGTTGGTTTAGGATAATTTGCTTCCACTTTTGACGTTTGGAAACACTAAGCTATTTAAAAATGATTGACTTTGTAAGAAAGCCATAGACACCTCCTCTCAGCGTTTAATTTATTATTGACCAATTTACCATCAAATTCTATTTAATTTAGGCCTTGTTGTCACTTTTTATTTGATTAAAGACGAAAGAGTCAAGTGGATTTGGGTCATCTAGTGGTTTACACTTGGCAAATTGCCTGGTGACCACTTTGCTATAATAGGGCCAGTTCGTACTAGACAGATCTAGACAAAATCTTGTTTCATTTGCCAAATTCAAGCACTATTGTACACTTGGTACTTTGCATTTCTCTTTTGATGGTATTAGAATTTGTGGTTTTACAAATAGCATTACAAAATAACAGTATAACAGTTCTCGTATCAGCTTATTTTTTCTATTCTATATATTAATTGTAGAGATGGAAGAAGTATTTGTTTTTCATGGAACACCTGTTTACTTTTAAAATTCAAACGCCGTTTACTGCCTACTTCGCCTGGTCCTTTCGTTGGGCCGGCAAAAACCAATTAATAACTCTACTTTGTTGTTCGATTCCATTGCTCTTAGGCCCCGTTTATACGGAGAAAAGTTGCCCCGGGTAGGAGGGTCAGCCGCCTACCCGAGCTATCCTGGTAGAGCCAACTTTTCTTACATTTCTTTACAAAACGCATCGAACCGTTTGCATGAGAAACACAGACTTGGCTCGGCTGGAAGGGTGACCCGCCTAGCTGGCTAACTCGCTTTCGAAGGTAGGGTCACCCTTCTGCCCGGGACAACTTTTTCCCATGTAAACACTTTGGCTCGCGCACCAGGTCAATTCAGCCAAGCGTAGATACACAGAGCACGCGCGAGCGTTGACGGCCAGCTGTTTACTCCGTTAAACGGGCAAATTTTTTGTCATATAAACGCTCGCTAAAGCTGACTCCGCTAGGCGAGTCAGCCTTCTACCCGGGACAACTTTTCTCCCTATAAACGGGGCCTTAGTTGGGCATATTAATCTTACAAAACTAGTCACAAGAAATTTGTGCATCGGTAAAACAGTAGCAGTTTCTTTTTCTGCTATTTTGAAATGGTTTTTCATCTTGATATTGCAAGAAAATTAAAAAGAGGTCGAATATTCATTGGTCCCGTTATTAAAGTGGAGGATCTTTTAAAAAAACGACTAGCGTTGAATACTGGAGATATTTCTTACTAATATAATCCGAAAATGTCAACTTTTGGGTGGTTGACAAGACCATCCCACTTTCTCGAGGCGGTGAAAATTTGACGTTTTTATTTGTTACAATTTGATTGATTCGTGTGGCAAAGTATTAACACCTCCACTTGACATCTGGATCACATAAGACCTAATTTTAGACTTCTTCACATAGAAAAGATCTTCATGAAACTAGATTTAGAGTATTTTGCATGTCAATTTGTATTATTTTCGTAGTTTTCTGAAAAATTTTAAGTCCGTCGTTTAGTTATCAACCAAAAATAGTTTCGTTGAATCCAATATAAGTCTTTTTTGTGATCGACCAGTTCAGTATTGTTTACGCTTCGTGCACAAAGGAAACGACCTAACTCATAAATGTAAATACAGGTTTGTGAATGAATAATTAACGAAGGGATATCTGACGACAAAAATACAGATGAGCGTTGCGTCCAGTCGTTTGTTTAAAAATCTAAAATGTTTCTAAATAATATCCAAGTATGATTACGACTCAAGAGCAAGCATCGCCATAAACGACTGCAGAGACGTCCAAGAACTCGATTAACAGCAGTATTCAAAATTGTATATATTCTCAAGGAAATGCAAGACGGCATGATTTATGTTCAAACCCTTCGTATTTACGGCGAAATATTGAGTCATTCGTGCAACATTAACCGTGTCTAGTTCCGTTCGTTGAAAAGAGTTTAAAAGTAAAAATGGATAGCAGCGATTCTGGAGAGAATTCGTCCGAATTCAGTTGTAACTGCAGAGCATGTGCTTACCCACAGAATCGTCGTAATATACACAATGGAATCAGTTCACCGACGTCTCTATCATTTGATCAAAACTATGGCCGCGCATTTTGTGTAACCATGGCTCAGAATCGTGGAGAGGCAACCAGTAGAACGAGCAGCAGTCTTTGTTTGTACGATGTTCAAAAAAATGTCGGCGCAACAGCAAGTGAACGTTCGTTTTCGCCAGTTTATTTGAGCAGGTCCGCTCGTTCACAATCTTGCAGTTCTGGTCTGGATGAATACTCGAGTGGGAGTAGCGTTGGTCGAGATTTCAGCCCTACTCCAAGCGAATGCTCAATTCGTGTTTCGCCGACTAGGATTTGTGGAAGGCCACGGGAAATTTTTGCTGTTAAAGAAACCGACAATAGTAACAATAATAATAGAACTGGATTGGAGCGCCCGCGACCTGAACACGTTAAATTTATAAACGTGTGGTTTGGAAATTTAATTACACCAAATTTGCGGGAGTCTGTGCATCGAGACGGTCAACGTAGTGAAGATTTTATTGATTCGGGATGGGGTAAAAATACTGTAGAAGCAGAAACGAATTCTTGGGGCCATTTGTCGGGAGCCAGACGACGCCATGTTGTACCACCGAAGGTGAGCTTGGTGTTGACTTTGTTGTGGTAAAGTGAGTCGGCGCTGTAACAGGCAGTGGATTTTACAATTACGTTTAGTTATCAAAACAACCACAAAATTTTCAACACTTCATCGTCGATCGATGGAAGAACGCGGAATTAAATATCGAAGATTTTAGTATAAATGCGGACGCGGGATTTCAAGAGGTTTATTTCAATTTAGGTTGGCCGTTGTCGCTACTAATCTTGTTTGAATTATGGAAAAACTTGAAAAAGGATAGTACATTTTTGTTCTCGCAAGTTTCTTGAATATGTCTGGTTTGATAACAAAAAGAAATTACATATGTTTGTTATTCTCATGTTAAATGTCTTTTTGAACTACAGCTGATGTCTGTTGCAACTTTCATAAATATTTTCGAAAAGCCGCGGGTGTCTGGAAACGGAAATTCGAAGACATTTCGAGTTTATAATTTTCGCGTGATTTGCACTGAAGCTATTCTTGAGCCAAATGAGTCTATTAAAAGGCCCTTAACTAGGTTGTTGACAAACTCGACTTTATACTAAAAACTTTTAAAACTGAAGATAGTTTCTGGGATGTTATTGTGCAAATGTTCGACGTTTCGATGAATAAATTGCCGTACTTTGGACATTGTTCAGCATCAGAACCGCGTCTAAATGAGGACATGATACAAGTGCTACTCGCCTGCAGGCTCCGCCTCGTGTGATTTGTTCTTTCACCGACGGACTGGTACCTGTGTCTGGTATTACGGCAGTTCTGACTAGCTTGTCCGTCTCGCGTTGTTGTCGAAAGGGAAAACCCACGCGACCTCAGTTCAAAGTTTCTTTTGTGTGTGGCTTTTTCTATTGGTTTTGTCACTTTATGACAGAAGGACAAAGGCGAAAATAATCATTACAAAGCGAAGGATTTTACAGTTTAAAAAAAACACCACGTGGGTGGCGTTTCAGCGCGTGAAATCGTGCCTATTCGAATCAACACAATCTAGAAAATAAAATCAAAAAATAGACACGCTTTTTCTAGCTTTTTCGATTTACACAAAGTTTCCGCACTTGACAACTCCAATCATCTGTGATCTGCTAATATCAGGTTTTATTGTTCACTGTGTGTAAATAAATCACCGAAGCATACGATATTGAATCAGTTTATGTTCTAGTATTGTGCGGTTGAACTTTTCTAAGTGCTCTTCACCTAAAACGAATGAAACTTAATGCCATAACAAAACATCCTCGGGCTAAATTATTTCGGTCAACGATTTTCAAACTATCTTTTTTATGTTTGACTCGAAAGTGATTTGGGTATCTTACATATGTATGTGTATGGGCATGTGTAGCAATCAGTGTTTCGATGTGGTTTATAGATATTTTGTTTGTTTTCTTTTTAAGAAAAATAAGGTTGGAAAGTGTTTGATAAACTCTTTGAATTCTGGATGAAAGTACAAACAACCAGCATTCTGCACCGCGGGACGAATGATCAAATGTTTGCAACAATAATTGTATTTTTATTATTTGTTTCCATTTCCAAACTGACACAAAATGATTTCGTCTTGCTATATCTATAAACCCCGTTGTATAGTTTGATATTGACTTCGTTATTTTATTTTCTTAAGTTTACCTCTTAAACTTTCGTTTCTTTTTATTCTGTTTTGCACCTTGTTTTATATGTTTAAATTTCTGGGTTTTTATCTGTGCTGTGCAATAATTTACTCGTCCTTTATAATATTTAAATTTTGTTTGGTATACACTTGTATTTTGTTATCATCTTCGGTGGTCTATAGTGATTGAAGTTGGCTGTATTCACCTTTCACCTCGCAGGATTGTGTGTATGTTCATGTTTGTTTGTGTATGTGTAAGTGTGCATGCGTGCGCACAAACGTACATCTAGGGATGAGTAGGTTGGATATATGTAGCGTTAATGTAAATGTATGCGTGCCCACGTGCTCAGGCTGCAGTTTGTATGTGTGTTTTTGTGTGTGTGTGTGTGCACGAGTTGGATATGTGTGTATGCGTGTGTGTGTGTGTGCGAGTTGGATACATGTGTGTATATGTGGAGTAGGAGTAGCAGGAGGGAGGTGAGAGAGTGCAAATTGGGATTTACTCTGAACCGGCGTCTCAAACTTGACACTGAATAAAACAGCCTTATTTAAGTTTCTGTTTAAGTCAAACTTCATGCTCAATAATCATCAATGATCAATGTTTAGGAGCTCGAGAAAGCCCTCGACGATGCTTCAGCGGCGACTAACAACTCTGGTGAGGAACTCTTGAGCCTGCAAGACTCAAGTACAGACGTGGCAGCGGTTAACAGCCAGCTGCGGGCCCTGAACATGCGCGTAAAAGACCTGAAGGGTAAAATGGCACGGTTTGAGGAGCACTATGATGATCACCTCAAGAAGGGAAGGGAGTTCCAAGACGCTGTCGCAAGGCTTTTGGCAAAGTTTGGGAAGAAGAAGCAAGAACTGATCAATGAAGAGGTGGACGAGAAAGATACGCAGGCTATAAATGACAAGATTACTGAATTGGAGGTAAGTAGGAGAGCCTTTGTTGTTCATATTCATTATCTAGTCCATATAAGTGGGGGTGGGGGATTGGTGTT
>JANRMR010209808.1:0-18275 GCA_025434825.1 Bergia sp. 'catenularis'
CGCCGCGGGAAGCGCTTCCCGCGGCGAAGGAGAATTAACGTCTGCGGGCAGGCTAGGGACCGCGAAGTTTCTTTGAGATTGGGGGTGCTGATTAGTGACTCAATATTGGCGGGGCTGAACACACTTTTTCTCATAAACTCTTTAAAATTTTGAAGATATTGGTTGGGCTAAAGCAACTCCGACCCCTCTGCTCCGCAGTCCCTCGTCGCCCCAAGTTTCCCCGAGCGCCTGGAAGAGGCAAGGAGCAGCTTTTTTTTGTTCATCTCCATGCTCCACGCACGGCGTTGTTCCGCTTCACTTGCATTCTGAACATTTGGCGGTTCGTAAAATATTCGGACGCCGTGTGAACTGGCCAATCAGGACGCCAAGATTGGTTGACAACCAATCAGAGTTTGAGAATGGAACACGTGCAACTGAATGCCGCATAAATGCTGCGTGGTCTTGTTCCCTCGATCTTTTCTTCGGCGAGCAGTGTACAAGGAAAGGTTTGTTGAAAGTTTAACGCCATTTATAAGTCTTGGGATATTCTTTCTTCTTTTTTTTTACACTTTGTGCGTCATATTTTATCTACAGATATTGAAAATGGCGCAGGGTTATGAAGAGCGGCTACAGAAGTTGTTTGTGGGAGGCCTGAATCGCAGCACTTCTGACGAAACTGTGAAAGAGTACTTTGAGAAATACGGAGAGCTGACAGACTGTGTGGTTATCAAAGATCCCAGCAAAAATTCCCGAGGCTTTGGATATGTAACATTTTCAGATTACCACTGTACATTTGCTGTTCTAGCAGAAAAGAAAGATAAAGGACACACTATTGACGGGAAAGAGGTTGAAGTGAAACGTGCCATACCTCGTGACGACAGTAATCCGGTATCTCACACGAAAACCAAGAAAGTTTTCATCGGAGGATTGAAAAAAGATGTTGAAGATAGCGACGTAAAAGAAGAAATTCAAAAAGTTCTCGAGGGCTCCGGTGCAATCGTCAAGGTCGATCTCATAAGAGACAAGGAAACTCAAGAGATTCGCGGTTTCGGCTTCATCGAGTTCGAAGATGAGGACACTGTAGACACGTTGTGTTGCGTGAAAAAAATCAACATCAAAGGCAAGATGGCTGAAGTGAAGAAAGCCGAACCGAAGAACAAGGAAGGTGGTGGTGGTAGCGGCGGCGGTGGTGGTCGGGGCCGAGGTGGTGGTTTCGGAGCTCGTGGTGGCGGCCGGGGTGGTGGATATAGTCGTGGCGGCGGGGGATATAGTCATGGTGGAGGTGGATATGATGCCTCGACATATGGTGCAGGAAATATGTATGGGGGAGATGTTGGGGGTTACGGTGCAGCGGCATATGGAGGTGGATATGGTGCGGGAGCTTACGGCGGTGGATACGGTGCTGCTGGCAGCGGATATGATTCCTTTGGTGGAATGGGAGGAATGTATGGCCAGTCTGCCACAAACTTTGGACCCCAGAACACTGCCTTTGGTGGAAGAGGTGGCGGTGCTAGATACCGACCATATTAACTGCTGATTAAGGTTCGTGTGCATTTATTTCGTTTGTACAACTAACATTAAGATTGCTAACTTTTAAAACACCTTAATATTGTGTCATTCGTTTGGAAGAGAAAATTTTTCATTTTGAGAGGCTCAGTAGTGATATGTGCAAAGTCATTCTCGAGTCTTCCATTATCAAAAAACTTTTTAAAAATAATTGTCAAATCTTGAGAATGGACAATTTTTGTGCTTGGGATGTGTGTGTGCCCGTTGAGTAGAGCTTATTTGTAATTTTATACAATAAATTTGTAAATTTTTGTATCACTTGCATAACATTTATTTTGTTCTTGTATGTATGGATGTGGTTATAATGAATATGTTTCTGTTGTTTTGTGGAGAATTTGCAGATATGTTATGTTCATATATTTTGTGTAGACTGAGAGTCGATGTATGTTATGTCGAGTGTTAAGATTAGGACTAACTTTCGATTCTTATTATCTCAGACCACAGGCTAGACTACTGTTTCAACAACCATTAGGTTAGAAGTCGACAAAGGTTGGGCAGAACTAAGCAAGTTAAGACCAGGGCATAATTCTTAAGTGCCTAAGATGTAAGCGTCGAAGAAGAATTGCAGAAAGTCCACAGCCAATAAGAACTGAACAGCCTAGGCCAGCCTTGTCTATCTACCCAACTTGACATAATCCAGGATATTTGAAGATATACAAGACATTCATTGAGTATTTTATTAAAACACTATGTAGGACTCTGATAAGTTGTTGTTATTATTGTACATAGGATATCTGTTTTAAAACTTCTGTTAAGGGAAAATATTGGAGATTTTATGCTTTAAATGAGACTTGGTCGGCATTGAGCATTATCTTTTTTATAAACAGTTACACCTGATGTTTTTTAAACATGAATTTTTGTGTTGTGGATGTTCCTTTGCATGTTTTTCTTTTCTGTTTGTTCTCTTTTTAGAGTGTTTTCTTGCTTATGAATGAAATAAAAGTTGCCAATTTTCTCCACCACCCGACTACAATATCAGGTGTTCTGGCAGTCGCATTAACATACTACACAGATATTTGACAAGAGAAATGTGTACCATTTTTAGATGGGTGCTACAGACTCCCTGATTTTAACTAGTCTTATTTTTATTACACTCGCCCAAAAGAAAGAAACGTTTTATCTTGTGAGAAAAGATTGTTCAATGTTTTTTATTTTTTTGGCTAAATATTCAAACACTCTTCTTTGGCTTTACTCTTGCAATAATTCTAGATTTGGCTTTAAGAGATAACAGTCCACCTGTTACCCTCAGTGAAAAAATATGGGAAAATTCAGAGTTCTTACTTTTTGGAGCAGTTGGTTGTCTGGGGTGGGGTGCTTTGGGGGTTGTGCAGGGGTAAAACTAGCTTCATTGCATAGCTGCTTGAACACAAGGGCAACCCACACCTTGAGACAAAACTTGACCATCTGCAAACAAAGCAATTACTTGGTGATTATTTAAAGGACAAGAGACAACAAGCTTTTAACATCATAGTTTTTACTGGACCAGTAACTAATGTTTTAGTCCAAGTACTTGGCAATTGTGAATGGCTATTTTTTCCATCAACCTCTACTGAAGTTCATTTAAAGAGTTTATTTATGAATCTGGGAATGACTTGCACACAGGATTTTTAAGACAATAGTCACAACCAGCAACAGGCTTTCTTGGCACTACCTGGACAACCAATCAGCAACAAACATAGATTCATCTGTGTTCAGACCTTTCATCAAGTTACTAACTCTAGTCTTTCATCTTCAAATTAAAATTTGTAAATTGGTAAATACATCTTTATTAATTCACATTCAGTGTTGTGATTTTGATTCACATATAAAGATTTGTCATCAGGCAACATTACAACACTGTCATGCTCTCCTGGTTGCTAGTCCCAGGCTTTCCCATTTGGTAACATAGCAGGAGTTGTTGCACCACATATTACTGATCCATTTCTGCAAACTATGAATTTAGTAAAGTTTTGCCATACTTGTTTAAAGGCAGTGTAAAACCTTGTTTAAGCTCCACCTCCCTCTAAAGGAAAGTTTATCTGCACTTGGAGGTAGGCAAAATAGTGCTATTAGACATGAATTAGAATCTTGACCTGTTCAGGATCAAACTTTTGATTAAGCCACCCTCATGAGCCCACTGGGGGCTTGCTAAATCTTTATTGGAGACTTTTTTTTAATAAAGTTGATCGTATAACAGAACCAAGGTTTTTCGTCAGAAATTTTTAGTTTTTGTTAGTTTGCAAAACAACAGTAAGTTTAAGAGGCAGACTAGGATAACAAACCCATGTTAAATGTGGAAATGCCAAAATATTGGTGCAAACTAAAGCATTTAGACAAAAAAGTATTTTGACTGAAACATAATTATAAGCTCATGGGTTTATTCCTTTCCGAGTTTGTATTGACATGATCTTTGTTCTTTTTCATTGTTGTATTTTTATTATTGACAGGCTGGTTAATAAGTTCCTGTGTATGATCTTTCAGTTCATATCATGAATACATACTTGTGCAAACTTAGAAATTTACATTTGACATATTTTTCTAGAAGTTGAAATATTTTTCATTATAGAGACTTACAAAAAAAGTTTTCAACCTTCTTTGCCTCTGTTTACCAATATTCACTACCATCACTTGTTAGTTGAAGCAGCAGTGGAGGCTGCGTTTGGGAGGTTTTTTAAATGTCTTCACTTTCACAGGGAATGCTTTTTGATTAATAAATAATGGCAAACTGGAGCTGCTTGTCTGTTGCACCAGTAGTTTTTGTATCAAATATGCCAATTACAAGGCAGGATCTACCATCCAGAATTGTATTGAACAAAATCCATCAAAGGCAATTAAAGTTACTGTAATATTTTTTTCAAATATCAAAATAACATGTCCACAAGAGGTAGTAGAAGATGATTTCAATAGTCAACTTTTTTACTGTCTCGTGTTGCCAATATTTTTAAAAGAACTTTGTCACTCTTGTTGATGGTTTCTTCCATGTAAGCAATATTCTCACCACCTTAATATTTTGTTACTGGAAATGAACAGCTAAAATCTTGTTGAGCATATAGAATAATAAATATGCCCATGGCAGAAAGCCTTCAATCAAACACATGCTAACTTAATCCAGGAAATAGAATGGCTGCCAGGGTGGGGGTGTGGTGATATTCTAGTGCTGGAAATTCTACTTGGTCTTCAGTTGCAAGTCGAGTGCATTTTTCTGCAATTTTGTTTTCGATGAAAACTTCCCTGGACTTAAAGTGACAATTTAAATAGAAACTAAGAAGGCAACTTTGATCAATGTCTCGTTGGAATGACATTTTAATTAATTGTCAACTTGTCAATTGTAACATGCAGATCATTTGTACAGATTACAATTCTCAACACACCTACGAGAAAGATGAGTGTTTGTTTTACTAGACAAAGTCTGTGGATGTTCCAAGAGTGGCAGTGCTGGTTGTATAGGCCAACTGTCTTGTTTGTCAATCCCTCCAGTAATACTTAGTTTTGATGTTCCAAGAGTGGCAGTGCTGGTTGTACAGGCCAACTCTCTTGTTTGTCGATCCCTCCAGTAATACTTAGTTTTGAAACAAAAAAGCTTTGACTTTTACATCCTATAGCCCCTTTTTTTTCAGGACTACAGATTTTTGAGAGAATTTTGAAGCAGAGGGAATAGAAATGAACTGTAATTGAACTGGGTGTGAATGTGTTGTTTAGCTCTTGGGTGGACAGTACTCTCGTCTATTCATTGTGAACTAAAGAAACCGTTGCTTCCTATATTCGATTGTCTGTTGTAGCAAAAGGTGAGTTTGTTTCTAAAAATATTGTAAGATGCAAAGAAGTTTTTTTCCAAAATGAGCTGTATTCATAGTGAGGAGATGCAAGGGAGAAATTGTGAAGGGGATGGTGGGGAGCAGTAGGGAGAAGTGAAATTTGGGAGGTAACTAAGGGAACGGAAGGGACGTGGCACTGACGGCAACCAGGAATTGGAAAAGAAGTTTTGTGAACTAAACTTTCTTCCGTTTTTAAGTTTGGATGTTTATGGGGTTTATTTGGACCCTCTAGGTTTTTCCACCCCAGAAACTGGAGATTTGCAGCAAATTGAAAATCGAGCCTGTAGTCCAGTCAAGGAAATGCCTTGTATTGGATTTCATCACTTGTAATTCATGGAAATTTAAGCTTGCAAAAAAACGGAACTTTTTACAAAGTTGATTTTGTTTTATTTTCCTTTTGTTTGTATAATTATTTTTCTTTTTGAGCCAATACATATTTTCTATTAAGAAAATTTGCAGCATTTTTGCTAAAAATAAAATTTTAGAAATATTCAAGATGTAGGACTAGTCTTTTTGCCACTACGACTTTTTGCCATGGCAACAGTTGAAAGCTTGAGTAGCTTGGCCCAAGCTGCTTGCATCAGTTTGTATTTGTAACCATTCACAAAATCACTCAAGAGGGTCTGAAAAACCCTCCCCAAACTAAATGCCAGTGTTTCTCCAAAAGGCTGTAAGTGCAGCACTGATTAATTTTAATAAATGTGGCGTGTTTCAGGTAAAGTTGATTGTCATCTATGACTAGCAAGACTTGGACCTGGGGCAGCCGTAAAGGAAACGAAGCTTTTTCCACTTGAAAGGCAAGAGGTTGTGATCCAACAAACTTTTCCTTTCCATCTTCAACAACCTCCAGTAAGTAGTAGCTTTGGTTATACAAAACTGCAAAACATTTGATTACCATATACTAGGTCATATTTCCCCAGTTTACTTATTGTAAAGGCATGAAAACATTAATCAGTTCAATTTGGAAAAATATTGATTATTAATATTAACCCTGAAATCTAGGAAATAATCCTTTGTTGGTGTAGAGTATTTTCTACATTGCTCGTTTCTGGGCTTTTTGTGGAATGGTTAAAACAGGAGAAGCAACAAGTTTTCTAAGCATGAAATTACAGAGTTTAAGTTTTATCATATTGCAGTACCTATGTGTTTTACTTGTTTCTCAAATAAATTCCAACAAATTCCTACTGCCAAGTACCAACAAGATCTTTGCAACAATAATTATGGGGGGAACAATGCAGCATATCCAGATATTAATCTTACACAGTTGGCTTCAGTTACATTTTAAATTTATTTTTTCAATTTGTCTTTAACCTTTTTTTATTGCATTTCATTTGCAGCATATAGGGGTTGCAATTATGGACAGTTTTGCTGGTTTAACAATCCCTAACTATTTCTCCATCTCTTTGTCCATTCTTTTTTCCCCAAGATTTTATTTGTGACCTTGTATTATTACTGAACCACTGTTCCAACGAGTATCAGGTTTCCCACAATCAGGGAAAAGTTGATAAAAACTTTAGATTCAAGGTCAGGGAATTTTGATGTGAGTCAAGTAAAACATTTTTTGTGCAAGGCAGTGCTTGTTGTGACAGTTCTTCCTTCTAGAACACTTCCAACATTCTAGTGTTAATTGAAAAGAATTCTTGAGATATTTTCTGGTCTGGCACTGGCAAGCAATTGGTGTTGTGGCCTTTTGTTGATTTTAAGCTGTTTATAAGCTCATTTTCTAGTTGGGGGCTAGGTTAACCAAAAAGTGACTTTGTGGAAAGGTCAGTGAAAAGACAGGGAAATATTCAGGGAAAGGTGTTTTTTTGACATGAGTGGGAACCCTGGTTACATTTTAAAGTTATTCCGTTTTTCCATCTCCAGACTTCTTACTCGTCAAGGTGTTAAAACCATGAATGAGATTCAGCCCACATGGACAAAGTACAACACTGGAAGTGAATGTTTCAGTTTGTATCAGAAGGGAGCAAGATCATTAGTAAACACTGCAAGGCTAAAAACTTAATAGGTTTTGGGCTACAGAGTAGTATCAGTGACAGGGGGAGGGGGCTCCCAGACAAAAATGACTGCATTCCCAAAAGATTTCTAAGGTATGATGTTTAGCCCTTTGGCATGTTTTAGGGCACCATATCTCATAGTATTTTTAAGGTAGTATTTGGAGGAAAATAGAAGCCATGTTTTAGTCTTTGAAAACTATTTTAAAACTGAAAAAGCAAATTAGCAACTGAAACTGATCCATCATTAGTTGTTCATTCCTATTTATCTTGGTTAGGAACAAGGAATACAACCAAATTAAATATTTTTCTAGGTTTGGGGCCTTATTGGTATATTAAAATAGATGTTTTGAAGTTCCCAGGGCCAGTGAATCTCCCAAAGTTCACAATATTCAAAACTAACACTGCAAGACTGGTGTACCATTCCTTTTTTATAGTTTTTTAATGCAAGTAATTTTATTTATTACTGTATTGTTATATACAAGTTTAATATTTTAATAATTAATTTTATTGACACTTTATTTACAAAAATTGTATATAATTTTGTTTGTTAATTTAGTTATTTGTGACAGCACAGGTAAAGTCATAAAGTATTTCAGCTTTTGTTTAAACCTTGTATTTGTTTT
The DNA here is from genome assembly GCA_025434825.1 of Bergia sp. 'catenularis'. Lineage (NCBI taxonomy): Eukaryota > Metazoa > Cnidaria > Anthozoa > Zoantharia > Parazoanthidae > Bergia > Bergia sp. 'catenularis'. The sequence goes on from JANRMR010209808.1 coordinate 7,960, forward strand.
TATGTAATTATTATTAAAATAATTGACTCATCACATTGTCTTTTGCCATCTTTGTCAAAACATTGGTTCAGAAACAGACTGAGATAGTACTGGACTCCAACAGCACAACTGGCCCACCTAAAAGTTTTAAAACTACAAGTCTAGACTTCTAGACTTATTTTTCAACTTCTCCTTCACACCGTCTTCTCCACTGAGTACTTTGTTCTTGTTGTTCTTTTGTTCTTGTGACGTTTGACATTTAACGTTTCGGCAACTCTAGACTTAAAACTTTTAGGTGGACCAGTTATGGCGCTGGAGTACTGTCCTTGGTGGGGTACTCCCTCATGTGAACTAAATTGGGTATATGCAGTGCCAAAGGGACGGGTTTTGAGTCATTTTAGTCTAAAATTGTATCCTTTTGGAAATGTGGTGAATGAAAGACATTTTTGTGCCACCGAAAATGGGCATCAATCTGAAATCAGGTTGCAAAATCACATAACTTTTGTTTGAAAACAGTCATGGTTTTATGAAGCATGCTGGAAACCCCCACCCAAATAATTGAATAACCCACTCCCCTGGCAGGAATGTTGTCATCATTAACGGTTACTCCACACTCTTCCATTGCACTTGCAGCATGCGATCTCTTCAGTGGAGGTCGGACTGGTGTCTCTTGAAGACATCAGTATTGTCAACCTACACACTAGCTATCCTTGACAAGGCATCTGAAATCCCTCTTGAAGAATAGCCTGGCTGTGTAGTAGCATTAAAAGATGTGGGGTCTGGGAGAGAAGCAGGATAATCACTATAACCCTCCAGTCCCCCATCTTTTTTCCCCCTTTAGGGGCTCCTTGAACAAGAGACATCTGTTGGTTATTAAACATGACACTCAAAAATACATCTTTGCATCCATACAGTTAACAATGCACATTTACAACTTAATTTGTTATGAGGTGCAGTAAACACCCCAGTTTAAGACCCTCCATTTATCGAAATCAGTGTTGAAAGATTCTTCAATGCATTCCAAAAATAGTTATTTGATTAGGTGTCCAATTATTTCCAAAAGATCTTTTCAACAATAAACAAGCTTTATTGGTCAGTCCAGGTTATGGATGATTTCAACCACCCCTTTCCAACCAATATTATTTCTTCTTCACATATAGCTATTTCAAAAAAATGTCCTGGCGCATTACCAGTTGACATACCAAGGGAAGAGTGAAAGTTTGCATATTGCTATCAAAAATTTTGACTAGGCTAGTCATGCATAACAAAAAAAGTTTAGATACTTACAAGGAGACTGGATACTTGCCATGAAAATAACTTTGAAGAAAGGACATTGTAAAATGCACAGACTAGCCATGCATTATCTGGGGCCACTATGAGTGAACTAAGGCTTGTACAGGTTTTGAAAAGTTATGGAATAAATATTTTGACAGGACATTTATTGGTCATTTGTCTGCAGATGACCAAATCCAAGAGGAGGCAAAATCTGGTTGAGCAAAGCCAAGGAAAGCGAAGCTATATTTAGGATAGCCTCGACAGGGAACTCTTATTTTTGTTTTGGGCAATGAAAATGTTGTGGTAGCGAATGATGTCTCGTGTGGGTCAATGAATAAAAATGACAGCAAGGGAATCTGGGAGTGCAGTATTTGTTGACAGAAAACCTACTAGAGTGGCCAGCGGAGGTGGCTTTGTCTTGGAATGAGACATTTTGGGTAATTTTAAGCAGATAGTTTCGACTGACAGAAGAGAGATTTAATAAAATTGTATTCAATGGACATCTGAAGTCTTTGGAAATTTAGAATGATAGTTTCTGTGGATGGTCCTTGGTGTTCCCCCAGTTATGCCAAGTATTTGGGCACTTTAAAGCCACATAGGTCGCTAGGGAAATCCACTATTTTTAGTTTTTTTTACAATACATAAACCATGCAGTTAATTTGGACTCTAGTGGAACGCGAGCTTGCACAGTTTGCTTGTAGTCGACGGAAATGACGTGAAAACCAAGATCTGAAGAAATTGATGAAGACTGGTCATCCAGTGGTGGTGAATAAACAGTAAAAGGGTAACGGTAACTTTATTAAAAAACATCCAATAAAAGATTACACTGTACAAGCATTGCCGATAAAAGTTACTACAAATTCATTGATAAAAACGAAAGTGATCTATAACTGGACGTAGTTTTTTCACCCAACGCCGTGTGCCTTGAACAAAAACTATTTCCCGTGTTGGATTTACTTTAACTTAGTGTTCATAATCGGAAGAATTTCGTAAATTTAAAACTCCATACGGCAGGTTAAAAAACTCAAATGAAACTTCGACTGTCTACTGCAATTTCTCGGTTAAGAAAATAAAAATGCTCTTTTTGGAACTTAAATCTTTAATTTTATGGATCGATTATTTCGATATTTGGAGAGAACATCGCGTAACAACAACTTTGTCTTTCATAATTTTTAATCTGACCGTTTGGAAGAAAATAAATGATTTTTGATTGAGAGACCCGCCGACTTGCCGCCGTCTTCCAAATGCTCCTGAAAACAAGTCTCGAAGTTTTGTCCAAAACTGCCACCAATTTTGAATACTGCAGCATTCTCGCGTCACTTTCGTCGACTGTAATAAATTCAGCGGCTAATAGAGAACAAAAACTAGCACGTTTATTTCCATGTTCATTCATCCCCATTGCACTCAACACCCATGCTCAAATCACAAAACTTTGTAGTAATTTTCGGCCATCTGCTGTATCTCTGGCCTCGTGCACCTCGAAGCACAAGTACGAGAGAGCTAGGCTGTGTTGCCAACATAAAGGTTGAAGCAATGTTACACATACATTATCTACTTTAATACGCCCAAAATCTGAAACCTACTTTCTGTCTTCATACTGCTAGTCATAATTTCATATCTGCACTTTTCTGGAGCTATGCAAGGGGCCGTCGGAAAACCGATTTGTCAACGCTCAACGTCCAATGGACGTCAAGGACTGACCCCCCCATTAACTTACACTATATTTTCCTTCAAGATACGACTATAACGTGCGATCTATACGATAACGTCGACGTTCAAATCTGATTTCCAATCACGATTCTGATATTAAACTTGCGATGGGATATAAACCTGTTATAATTGCTGTAAAACTCCGTTGAAGCTCCGACTTAGAACAAATTTTTTTTTCTCCGTTTTGCTCTTGTTTTCAGAAGTATTTTTCTTAACGTTCTCCTCCTACCGACGAGACCCCCCTCCCTTTAACATCCATTGGACGTTAGGCGTTAACAAATCAATTTCCGACAGCCCCCAGCAAATAATTCGAGACTGACATGACACCATAGCTTCGCTACTGACTTGTAAAAGTTCAACAAAGACTTTGTAGCTAGCAATTTCACAGCACTACCAGTCACTGTCCAAATAGTAACGAATTGTCATTTATGGAGGGGAGATGGGTGAAAAAATAGAATTTCCTATCTTTCAGACCCCCAAAAAACCCTGCAAGGAGGACACATTAGTCTCCCTCTCCCAAAAAAACTCTTCTTGAAACTGATGTCATATAGTATCCCTACTTTTAAAAAAAGTTGTCATACACTAGCGGGTCTATGGTCTAATGCATACATCCCAGCCAATTTCCAAGAACTTATTAGGAAAAATAGGAGCACAGGAGTAAAAATATATGAGATTTATAGGATTTTAGTACAAAAAAATAGGAGTTTTATAGGAAGATTTTCAGTCTCGCACAGATACCATGTTAGTTGAAAAACAGTTTTACGAGTGTTTCGTATCATTCCCAAGACTGTGCCTACATGTGTTTAAAGAAAAACAGCAAGACACTAGTTTGCAATGTGCTCATCAATAAAACGATTTACGAATGTTAACAGCAGTTGTCAAAAGTCGCATGATCACTTATAACTTCCAAAAACTCGACCAATTAGGATAAAATATCATTTCTGATAGATATCCAAAAATCAACTTGTTTTGAGTATTTTTAGTAACATTCTGTTGGACCTCCATGATATATTTATTATTTTAATTATCATTTCAGCAGTATTTATACGAAATATAGGAGTTTTTGGCCAATTATGGGAATTTTATAGGATCCTATAAAATAAGCAGGAAATATAGGAAGGCTGGGATGTATGTCTAATGGTTTGCAGTTGACAATCAAAGATCTGCTTGAAAGTATGAAGAATTTTATTTCCCTGATTGCCATGCAGAACATCCACTTACGAATGGCTTAGTTTGGACATCAATCTGCACAATTGGGATGGCCAACACCAGGCTACAACATGGGATTTCATTTTTTGAACAAATTAAATTTCATCAAAATATATTTTTAACAACAGTTAATCTTTAATACAAATACAGTTACTCAAATTTGAGTTCGAAAACTTTTATTCAAATTTGGTTTTAACAAGACACAAAGAAAAAAAAACAGTATGGACGTTTCTCACTTCTTCACAAGTATTTACAGAATGTTTTAAAAAACAGTCACAAAATAAAACTTTGATCAAATTTGGGTAGACCAACAAAATTTTTTGGCTTCAGTTAAGCTGGCAAAAGCAAATTAGTAACAAACAAGTTAACATATTCCTTCGTCAATCCATGGATTAAATAATGAAAAGCAAGCACTGCTTCACTATAAAAATGTTCGGCAATCCAGTATATAATTTATAGCACTGGAAGAAGACATTTCCTTTTCTACACTAATCATTGGCCAAACAAAATGCCATTGTCACATTTTAATGCCAATTTAAACCCCATAAACCAAGTTGACCAACATGTCCACTATCCTTGAGAGTTCTACTAAAGACTCTTGTAAACTGGCTAGAAGCATAAAGAAAATAGTTATACATAGCCTGTGAGATTATGTTGCTGCAGTATAAACTTACAAATTGGATCAACTTTTATAGAGACAGACCACTTGCCAGTCTTGCTAATCGCAACAAATCTTTTTGAAGATTTTCAAGTAGATGATGTTGGCAAATGTTAATGTTCATTCCTACTCAGACAATTACATCCAAGTTTTAATAAAAATTGGGATTACAACTTTAAAAACTACTGCAGTTAAGGGAGTGCAAGAATCGATCAGTTCCATTCTGCATGTTTAGTAGGGAGTATAGCCACCACCGCCACCACGTCCTCTTCCACGTCCTCTACCCCTTGAAGGGCCATAACTTGACGATTCCTGGCTGTATGAACCCATACCATATCCTCCTCCATATCCACCACCATATCCTCCTCCATAACTACCATAACCATTATCGCTGTAGTCATATCCACCGTAGTCGAATGAGTTATAGCCACCACCCTGGTACCCTCCATATCCACCTCCTCCACCATAGCCACCGCCGCCACCACCACTGTAGCCACCACTGCCATAACCGCCACCACCACCACGACCACCTCCTCGCCCTCCACGATAACCTCCACCACCACCACCACCCTTATTTCTCTCTTCTGCCTTCTTCATGTCAACCTTACGACCACAAATTGTTGCAGACCTAATGATGTACAACTTGTCAACTACGTCCTCATTGTCAAACAGACCAAATGCAAATCCTCTGAACTTGGATGTGTTTCTGTCCTTCATCAACTGAACCTGAGTTGGTCGCTCACCACAAATGCCTTCCAGCACATCGGCAATGGCAGTGTCAGTAGCATCCTCTCTCAAACCACCCACAAAAAGCTTCTTTGTTCTCATGTGGGCTGTGGGGTTAGGGTCATTCTTTGGGATAGCTCTTTTCACTTCTACTTCTTTGTTGTCAATCTTGTGAGGTCTCTGCTTCAAACAGTTATCAAGATCATCGGAGTTTGCAAAGGACACAAAACCAAACCCTCTAGATGCCTTGTTTCCATCACGAACAATATCGGCCTTTTCTATGGTACCAAACTTCTGAAAGTACTCAAGAAATGTCTCATCTGAAGTATCATTATTAAGGCCACCAACAAACATCTTTTTGATATCAGGGTTATCTTTCCAGTTTGGATCAAGTGCCATTATACTGAAAATAACAAAAACAAAAATGTTATAGGCAACTGCCTTCTCTTAAATATTTTATGGACAAAAGTTACAATTATATTTACTAAGCAATAACTGCTACTCCATGGTACAATAACTTTGACAAAGAATAAAAGTTAAGTAACCACATATTACAAAAAATATTATTTCTTTTAAATATATTTTTTCTCATTCAGTTTGAGATTGATTTGAGCTCATGTCCTCTCTAAAGCAATCAAATTACATTTGCCTTAAAATTGACAACTGAATATCTCTTTAAAAAGGACACTTGATTAAATTAAATACCATCCCAAAATCCAAACTTAACTCCAATTACAACAGGTCTCAACAACAGTTCAGCAATAATTAAAAGAATAGATCAGCTTACTGAATCTAGATACTTTACAAGATATAACAATGAAATGAAAGCTAAAATTTATTTGTGCTTTTAAATGACCCTGTGCAAAATTTCCAGACAAGTCATATTTACACAAGTCTCAACATCTGCCAAGGCATCCCCAATAAATTGATGCATTGTCAATTGTATCAACTGGCTTGCTTATCGCCCCTTCTTGCAGTCAGAAACTGAATTACAAAGGACACGGTTTGACTGAGATCAGACTGAAAGCATGTAAAGGCACACTCATCACACACATACAAAGGAACAGACACATACACAATGGTAGCCACTATATAAAGCCCACATATGACCTCGGAGCACAGCACAACAGACAGATGGAATTAGCCGAGTTAGTTTCTACCGAGGGAGGAAAGCCAGAGTTCCCAGGAAAAACACTCTAAGTCAGATCGAGATCGACAAATCTCAGCCCATGTACAAGCCCAGGATCAAACTCGTGGTGGGAGGCAAAAGTGTTATCACTCGGCCATCCCAACTCCCAAAAATTATAGATTGGGCAATGTAAGAACTAACACTTGTTCAGCCATGCTAGGGACACCTCCAGCTACACTCAACCCTCCAAAAATTTCATAATCATAACTGATTTCATGAAGTACACCATACAGGGATGGCACACATCTGATTTCCTAATCTAAGACCATGATTTTATAAAAACAAGAATGTAAAAAAGAACTGATCAATTCTTTTTAGATGCTGGTTACTGCAATTTTAACTTTAATTGGAATGTAATAGACACACATAAAATTATGATTTCAAGTCCTGGGATTTCGAATTACAAGAATAAAAATATTGCACAAAAGTAGCTCTGTGGGTATGCCAAACTTTTCATCTCTTCATTGTGTAATATACCTCCACAATTTGTCAACTTACGACAAACTATACTGTTACTTTACCCAAGACCCATACTTACAATGGTTCAAATACTATCAAGTGAGGACAGGGTTCGTACACTCGTTGGAAAATAAAATCCAGGACTTTCCCAACATATTTTCCAGGACTACTGTTTTAAAAATTGCCAATATTGGAACAGGACAAAAACAAAATGCAAAACTATTACCTAGTGTATATGTTGCTGTACAAATGAAAATATCAACACGACTGGAGGTTAACAACATTAATATAAACAATAAACCTTTTTGAGCCATTTAACATTGCAGAAATTTCAGTCAATCTTGTTGAAAATTACTTCTATTATTAAACGAACTTCCAAAACAACCAAAAACAAGAACACAATCAAGAATTTTTCATTTTGCCTCATTTTCCAGGAACTTTCACACAATTTCAGGACTTTCCAGGAAGCAAACAAACCCTGTAAGGAAAAACAATTCCCCAAAGTTACACCACTTTTCAGCAACCAGAATTGATTCTGCAAAAGTAACATATATCCAGAAGATATAACCCCCTCTTATGTAAAGGGCAAATAATGGGTATCAATTGGTGCACACCCACCTGAAATTAACCAAACTCCAACACAAAACTAGCAACCTATTTCTTAACGTACAATAACCAGGGTCACTTCTTTTGGAATTTTACAGTAATATTGCAAGAAGCAATAGATACATTGAAAGAAAGATACTTCTTTCAACCTTTGGTTGGGCTGCCATTTCTTTATTAACAGACTTTTACCATCTGGAAAATGGAGATAGTCTTTCCTTTCATTGGATCATTCCATGTTTAACACCATCGGCAATATTTATTCATTGTTCCCAAGGTCATTTTTCCTGACCATCCCACAGTTTTAACTACCTAATTTCTATTTCTGACCATTTTGAAATGTGCACAAAATTTGATTACACCTGAGAAAACCTACAATCCAAAAAGTCGGTAAATACTCTCATACTTTTGATTTCTTAAGATCCAAATATACATTCTGGGATAATGCATCAACTTTCAAAAAGGTCACTGGCCAAAAACTTGTAAAGAGCAAAACCTCCTAAAATAGTTTCATTAAGTCCAAACACTATTTAAAATATTATATTAACTTTCACTGACTCTACTCTTTAGAAATGCATGAAATAAGATAGGTGTTCACAAGCAATGAAGGTTTATCACTATTAGAGTTAAACATAAAATCTCCCAGTGATTTTCACACATTCAATACTTTATTCAAGTTTATAATTTATCTCAAGCACCAAAGTAGAAAAAGTTCTCTATTTTTTCCAAATAACAACCAGTTATTTTAGAAACTTTTAGGGTATTACTTTATAATACGAAATCTTGGAATGTAGAGAAATGTAAAATGTCCAACCATATGAAAGTTCAATGATACTTTTATCAGAATCAAACTGCCACCTTTGCAACTCGTCATAACTGTTTCTACTTCTGATGCTCGAGTATTATTTCGTTTTAGATTATATTTACAACCTGCTCCCACGATCAGGCCAGGTGGTCGTCCGTCATTCCATAATTCCTCGCTCTGATCCGGCATTTCCACTCCCGCCATTTGCAGAACGCTTCGAGCATCGAGCACCCGCGTGGCTCGGCCGGTCAATTTTTCTTTGGCAGTTTGCTCGTAGCTCTTGGCGCCATTGGCAAATTTAAGTTACTTTAGCTTAATTTTGATAGTTTTTACTCAAAACCACGCCAAATCTTACACCGTTCGAGCAAGTTAAGTTTACAAAATTCGTTTGCAAACGAAAACCAAATTGCTGCTCAGAGAACCACGTGTTTGTCACCATGATCATCTTACGTTTATCAAACTTCTTCGTAGAGAAAACTACTCAAGAAGCCTTTAGAATCGACCGACTAAAAACTATTAAGATAAAATATGACTAACGTTACAAACTGAAGTATTTTAAAAGAAATATAACAAAACATTAAGTAAAGGATTGTGAGAAACCGCTATTTCACTTGACATGCCGCCCGCCATGCAGTGAACGTACTAAAATCAAAGTTAAGTTTAAGATACAAAACGTACAGCTGAAAACTACAAAAAACCCTCACAAAAGACTCCTTACCTTACCAGAAATTAACTCTGCTCACATTGAAACAGAAACCTACCTCAAAAAAGGAAGAAATCTTCTACAAATCAGTTGGAATCTACAAGAAAACGAACGCACAATCAGTCGAAAGGACGCCGACGAAAGAAGGGAGCGTTTGGGAAATGGTAGCACGTTTCAACCATGCGCTCGTCGCTGATTGGCTAGAAACTGACAACCTAAATTCCAATAACTAAACCGGTTTTACCGGAATGCAACAAAAGGTGCGGCACCTCACTGCACGCAATCTGCAATTTTTGTCGCAATTTTTGTCGCGATTTTTGTCGCGATTTTTGTCGCGATTTCCATTGCAATTTTTCTCACACTCGCCCTGTTACTTCAAAAAGTGCATGGAAACCACCTGTAGTTTCAATGAAATGAAACTGAATGCCAGAAAACTTGCGATGTTTCAAACAATCTCGAAATTTGATGCAACTTGGCGGCGAGAGAAATTGCATCAAAATTACAAAAACGGGTCTTTATTCTTTAATGAACGACTTGCAAATAAGGCCAAGTAAAAAGTTATGTTTAGCGTCCAGATTTTTGAAAAAAAGGAGAAAGTAGCCCATTTTTTTTTTGTAAGTTTACTTCAAGTTCAACTTTTTTTCAGATATTAAGGCAAAAAGCGGGTGCCTCTGTAAGAAAGTCAACTATTACTCCTATACTAAGTTTTAAACAAGCATTGATATGCAGTTTTCATTGTATGACAGCAAAATAACGAAATCTCTTAACAAGGCCTTATATTAAATGCATATGTACTACTGCCAAAATTAGTGCGAAGAACAAAAAAATTTATGAAAACGCAAGAAGTTTTTACTTTAGAAATTACAGTTATCTTCTTGCAATTGAACAAAGAAACAACAATAAATTCAAATAATAAATTGAAATTCAAAAATTCGTCGGAACTGGCAATGACGATGGATACACTAGTCTGACTGAGGAGCAAAAGCTCGGGTGTTCTTTC
>JANRMR010209919.1:0-18275 GCA_025434825.1 Bergia sp. 'catenularis'
TCCCAAGATTTTTGGTAGTTTCTTCCTCTCTTTTTTGATTCATATTCTCTATCTCTGTAATTTTTCTTCATTTGATATTTTCCTTTTCTTCTTTTCTGATTCAGACAGATTAGTTACACCAGGAATATACTTCCACATTTTTCATGTCATTGTAGATTCCAGAATGAAAACACAGTATTGTTTGCACGCGAACCGTGAAGCACATGCAACCACTGCACATGCTAAGTATTTTTGAGCTGCTGTTCGACATGTGGGCTCAAGAAGGCAAGCAAATTTTGTTTTTGCCGTGAGCGATTGCAACATTGGTACTTTTTACTCAAACTTGGACTGTTTAAGGTGATCAGACTAAATATTTACTACTGAAATTGAACAACTTTGTCAAATTGATTATATAGCACAAGTTTTAGCTTCACAGCACTTAAATAAGAATGAAAAAATTAGGTTGCCCCACCGGGCAAGCAATGCCACAGAAAATTGATTTTTGACTTGCCCGTGCAATATTTCTCTTGCCGCAGGCAAATGGACAACCGCTAATTTTGAGCCCTGGTTTCACATGTGATGTTTTGGGCGACCTTCGGGAGTGAGGAAGGGATTATAATCAGGGAGGTTAAGAGTAGAAACAAAAAGCATCTCAAATTAATAGGACTGTTCCACTATTTAAACCAGGATGTTTAACACAAGCTGGCATCTGGAAAATTTAACCAGTTATTGCGATGTGAAAGCCAGTTAAAATTTTGTTCAAAGCAGTTCCCTGATGGGCACCTAGGTACAGTAACATGGACTTCGTTAGATTTAGATCTTTCAGGTACTACTTGTTGGGAGCATTAAGTTAGAAAGCAATGATCCCATCCCAGAACATTGTCTCTAATGCCAATCTGCAGCCACAATTTAACACCCCTGGATTTCAGTAACATTTAAAAAGACAGATTGAAAATGATAGTTTAGAACATCTGCTTTAATCCTGATTTTCATATGTTATGGAAATCCCATCTGGACAATCAACAATTTTGTAGCCTCTTCCAGGCCCCATGTTGGGGTGGGGGAATGAAAGAACAGTGCCTGTGGACATTGCAGTCAAAAGTCATTTCCTAATACCAGTATTCTGGTATAACACTCTGATTGGTCAATTCGCTACACGTTTTCTTTGATTCAACACGGCTGAACCATAACGGTGGTTGCTTTTAGGTGCTTTCCAGAAAGAAAAAGTGATGCCTCCATAACTGTTTTAAAATACATTTTCCACAGATAACTTGTTTACAGAAAGAACAGAATCTGTGCTGAAGGTATTTAGCATAAAAAAGGATGTGAGCTCTAGGTTTATATTTTAAACATCCTCCCAACTTCTCTTTTTTCATTTTACCATAAGCTCAAATGGCACAAGTAATAACATTGATATTGTATACACAAATTATCATTTTCTTACATTCTGATTTTGAAGGTACTTATAGTCCCTGACACCTGATGAACAGCTGTGTTTTAAGACTAGAAATATAAACAGCAGAATTTTAAACAGTTTTATGATTGTCTTTATGACATAAAGTCCAGGAGTTGACTGCTCTGTCTTGTAACAAAATATTTCTCCAGCACAAAACATAATTTTCTTTGTTGTCGGTAAATCTGCGCTGTGAACAACTGACCCACAAATTTGTTTTTGGCTCAAACCAGCTCAAACTTAACACATTAAAAAATATAAATAAAAGAGATTATTTGAGAAATAACTATCACATAAAATAGTTTTAACTTGTATAGTTTTTGTCTTTCTATTGTATAATAGAGGAAACTTTCAACTTGTGGAATATTAGTTCAAGATTTCAGGGTTACTGTTAACTTGATTGTATCTATATAAGGAGAAGGTTGGAGGAAGAAATCATGTTCGTAATAAATTATAAGTTCGACTACATGTAAAATAAATTTAAGCTCTTTGCTGTTTTGTGAAGCCATGCAGCGTATCAAGTTTTTGTCTGTAGCTAGTTTGATTGACAGCCATGTCACGTGCCATGTCTGATTGCATTATATTGGGTGGTAGAGCTTTTCCACTACAATGTCCACAGGCACACCCCTCTTCCTTTTCCCTCCCTCATTCGCCCAAAGTTTTCCCCAAGCACCTGGCAGAGGCTAGCAATTTTGTTGTTTGGGGACTGTCCCAGACTTATGATTTCAAAACATGACACCATGGATGTCCTTGATTGTCTGGGACAGGTGGAGATAAATTGAAAAAATAGAAATGCTTTCTTTTTTTCTGAAATGATCCCAATTTTCTCAATTGTCGGCATTGTGCAAAAGACTAGTTTTCATATGGAGAAAATATCAGACAATTCAGATTCAGTAAACAGTAAAATCGATGACTGATAATGATGAGAAACTATAAGAGTTTAACTTTCAAAATTTGATAATATTCTAATCAAAAACTCTTAAAGCTGAAACTACAAGGAACAAACAGAAAGTCACTGAGCACTGAATCATGGACCTCTCACTCTGAGAGCTGCACACTAGCCAACAGAGCTACCTGTAGGCCTGTTCCCAATAACTTAAAACCCTCAAAAATATATCAAAATCGACTTTCTATGGGCCAAGTCCCAATGCTTGCCACAGCTTTTCCAACTTGGAAAAGTCAATTCATATCAAGATGGCCATCTGCCCTCTTGAGGAAACTTTCTTGACCTTAACACAAGAATTATTTTGCTAGCTACTTCATCTCTGGTACACTGCAAGATTTTAGGATTAGAACCAGATACTGTCTAGAGTACTCTAGGTGGGATTCACTGTACTTCCAAAGTGCCCATCACCTCATAGTGCATTTACGAACCAGTCAATGGTTTTCCCTTGTAATGGGATGCACTTACCACAAGTTCATGCCAGTCGTGCTTTAGTCGCCAGAATACCCAGAACCACATTGTTCCTCCAAGGAGTTTGGATAAAAACACATATCTCTTGCTTGGTTGAATTAACCGCACAGCACTTCCTGTTACCATGGTTACCTGAAGTCAACAACAATACAGTTAAAACTAATCCAATAATTTTATTAATAAAGACTGTACTGTATTCACAGTCTTGAAACATTAAGCAAGATAGTTGTGGGTCAGCACAAGTCAACCACAAGCCACGAGTCCAGTTCGAGTCAAGCTAAACAAAAGATTTTTTGAGCTCTATACCTTGTGTGTGAAAATTAGTTTAGTTCTTCAGTATTATGACTCTGGCCTTACCTGGAGAGTTATTAAAATTGTCAGCAGTCGCCAATCAATGATCATTCTGTCATCAGTCATGCATTGATTTTCGGACATCATCGGGGGTCTTTCAAACAAATTGGACATTTCTCTACCCTTCAACGGTCCACTGTGCTTCTAGTTTCTGATAAAACTTGACAAGATCATGCAGAACCCTGACACATCTGACCAAAACACTTGATCAGCTTGAACCAAAACCCATGCCATCTTGTTGTTGTCATGTTACTGCAGGCAGTGGAACACGTGACAACAACAAGATGGCACAGGTTTTGATTCAAGCTGATCAAGTGTTTGGGTCAGACGCACAATGGTTAGAAACTGCACAGTCTTGCCGTTACTAAACTAATTTTCACACACAAGGTATAGAGCTTAAAAAAATTTTTTTTTGGCTTGACTTGAACTGGACTCACAGCTCGTGGCTGACTCAGCCTTGAGGTTGATTCATGCTGAGGCACAACTCTAAGCAAGAAATAAGCACAATTTACAAAGTCAGACTACTGCAACTGTTTTCACACAGCAAACTTTGCTCTGGCCTGAAACTTTCACATTTTAATCTGAAGGTAAATTATTGTTTTTAATGACCTAGCACACTAATTGAATTGACACAAGATACTATTAATAAAAACTGCAAAACCTGGTATCTGCAATTTGTATTCCTTGTGTATCATGTTACTCAGGGTTCCCACTCCTAACTGAACATGAAATTCAAGTACTTTTCAAGGACCTTGTGTGACAATTTAAACTTGAAAGTTTCCATATTTTGCTGCATGTAATAATCAAACAGTGCCAGTTATTCTGCATCTAGTAACTACAGTACCTTAAACATGAATCATGCATAAACATCTATTTTTTAAGAATATTTTCTGAGAAGCTTCAACCTTTTTCCCAGGAGGATGAGGGGGAGGGGAGGGGAGGGGAGGGAATGAATAAGGGTTGCTAGTTGGAAATAAAAGAAAAATACACTAAAAAATAACTCAACAAGTAAATCGACTACCCTAAAATATACCTTTTTGGCCTCAGAGTATCCCCAAAAATGTGGAAAACACCACATATGGATTATCAACTGTAAGCTTACATACAAATCCAAAACCTTTTTTTTATAAATATTAAAACTGTGCCCCATTCCAGTGTTCAGTTTATTATTCACGAATTCAGAGGATACCCCCTAAAAACACCAGGCTTCTTTAAAACTTCACTCTGGTCTTAGTGAGCCCCTAAAAATATTGTATGGGCAATTTCAACCCCTGAAACACTCTATAAGCACCCCCAAGCTCCAACTATTAGGAGTATCCCCCCCCACCAACTTTTGCACAAAGATTCTTAAGGCAAAAACAAGAAGTGTGTTTTAAATTATAAATATAATACCTTTGAAAGATTACTTTTTGGCAATTATGTACCTAAAATGATAATGACTTAATTAATAAAATTCTAGTAAGTCTGCAGTTCACTGTAAATGTAATGATCAGGTTTTGTAAATTGTGTTCTTCCCGAGGCCAAAGGAAATTGATCAGGCTGTGATAGCATTTGCCTTTTCTACATGTGGCTGCAAATGATTATTTTGTAGGGATCTATAAACAGTAAAATTTCCGTGTAGGAAACGGCAGTGAGGCTATCGAGTTTTCATTTGACCTCCACTAAAGTTTTGGTCATTTGGAACGCATGGCCGATAAATTTGAACTCATCAATGCAAGCATAATTTTGAAATTAATTACAATCTACAGCAGATTAAGAAGTTTCATATTCATCGATACCTTCTTTCGACAAAGTTCTTCGATCCAGAAATAGATATTATCCAATAACTACTTGTCCTTTAACTATTCGGTTTTCTGCAAGTACAAGCCCCTGATGAAAAATCAAAATGGCGTCCGCGATTTTCATCTTCTCTTCAGTCCCAGTCCACACTCGACATCCAAATGCGAGCAAGCTCGCAGCCGGTACTAAACCACTCGCAACTACAAAAGAATCGAAAGGAGAGATTGAAGTAGAATCAATATAATTGATGATCACGGAAAAATAGGGTAAGTATCTATTTTGCCTTCTGTTCCACAAACTTTCCCCCTAACCACCTAATCAAGCTGGAATCCTCATTACCCAACAGTTGAATCCAAGGGTGTGGGAGGGCGTCGATTGTTGGAGGTGCTCATATGAAAAACTGAAAAACACCCTAAAAATACTTCACCAATAAAATAACTACCCTAAAAAATAGCAGGAAACATTAAGATGTATTATGGACTACAAATTGTCAGCTGATAATGTCATTTATCAAATCAAACTATGCCGTTCATTCACTTAGGGCCTGTTTACCAGGAGGTGGGGGGCCCCAGATAGGTATGGTAACCCGGTGAAGTGGGGTAACCCACCTATTCGTATAAGCTCTCTTTTTATCTTGATCACGTTTACATGAGAATGGGGTACCGCACTGAGGCAGGTTACCCAGCCAGCCAGGGCGGGTAACCTGCCTAAGTGGGGTGAGGTTTTGTAAGTACTAGTTTCTCATGTAAACACTCAACGTGGGGTAACCTGCCTAGCCGGGGTGAGGTAACAGTTTTTTGGAGGTTCATATTACAGTAACCAAGATTGCCAAGTCCTAAATTCTAAGTGTAAAGCCAAGTGATGCAAAATTGCTTCCCATTCTTATCAACTTGGTGAATATTTTCGCAAGCGTTATCTCACAAATTTTGAAACTTCCGAAGATGACAATTTTTCAGAAAATGATTTTGAAGAAGAGTTGTGTCTGAGTAATTAACTGCATTTGCCAGTGGCTTTGCATCATTAAAAGTGACAATAACAAGCCATGTTGTGAGTTTACCCCGGGGTGGTGGCAATGATGTAAAGGTGGGCTAGTTTTTGACCACGGTTAGGTGGGTAATACCTCACCTACCTGGGCCCCTGGCACCTCCATGTAAACAGGTCCTAAGTTTATTGTAAATATACAGACCATCAAATGGAATCACGTTCCAGAGTCATGCAGTTTGTTATTTGTGAGTTTGGAGGTTAGAGTAACTCTTGGTACCAGGCCAAGATCCAGATTACCTCTAAATCCTACCAGACTTGTTAATACTTCACTCTGGCTTAAATGAACCCCAAAAAGTACGTTATGACCAATTTCATGATCAACCCCTTAAAAATACAATGAGCAACCCTAACCCCCATGCCCCCTAGGTAGTTGAATTATTACTTGGAAAAATAAGTTGAAACTTTTATTCTTTAAATTTTAATTTTAATTATTAGGTGATCTCATAATCCTTGTGTGTTAAGAAAGCCAAATAAATGAGAGCCAAACAAAAATATTAATTTAAAAACCAAGAAATACTTGCACCTTCCTATCTGTCATTCCCCCCCCCCCAGGCTTATTTGCCTGTCTGATCAACTTTAGATTAAAATATTGTCAACAGCAAGTCTCAGGGGGTGGACCAAAGATTTTCAAGAATGATATTCAGTCTGCTCCAATATTTAGGCCGTGTTTACATGTTGATTGGTACACCTGGCTAGACAAGTTCTCTGCCAGCACTAGTAGGACTGATACCAACACTTGACAGTGCACAAAACATTGTTCATCAAGTTTGTTTACAAGTTAATTGTTAGAAAACTACTGGCAAGAATATAAACTGCACTTACTGCAATCATACAAATCTAAGACATTTGTGAGATTAAAGTTACATTTGAGAATCTCTTGTCTGATAATTTACTATTCAGCTTAGGTCAAAACTTTTTCAATTAAAAACCGAGACCAACAAAATTTGTAATAAAGGTGACTTGGGAACATTTGGTAAAGAAACATGCTTAAGTTTTAAACAGTTCATGGTTTGTTAGATACTCACTCGAGTGTTTCTGGTACCATGATTACTCCAGATCCAGTGAACACTACTTTACCTCACAGGTAGATCAATTAATGTCAAGGTTATGAATGGACTGATTCTATCTGTTAACTTAAACAAACAAATCACTGATGAAAATATTTGCTCTTCATTCCATAGTAAACTCCCAAATGCTTTTAAAGAAAATGACCTAAGAAGATCCCATAATTTTTATTGTATTGTAGAAAGCAGTTTTGTGCAAGACAAAAACTTGCCTTTACACAACTCACACACTCTTGGTTTTCTGAGCTTTTTTGGTCACAAATAATTATGATCATAGATCTTAATTACATCACCCATCACCCAAACTTGTGTAGTCTTCCAACAAATGGTCATAACAACCAAAAAATTGTTTGAACTAAAACACAGTACAGTATTTATCAGTATGACATTTAATCTTCATTTGAGGCACAGTCCATTTTGAACTTGTACACAAAAACATTATACAGCTGAGTATTTACAAATCAACTGTCCCACAACAAACAAACTTAGATCCAATGCTGAACAAAACAACTTTACAAAACTCGAACAATTCTGGAAATATTGTGAAGTCTTCAGTAAATTTGTGTCAGCATCTACTGCAGTACTTCTGAAGCTGGTGCCTGGAATTTGAATCACACAAAATTTTACAATTTAATGTGAAAGCAGTCATAAGTTCTTTTCAACATCACTTTTTTTCTTATTTACATAAAAGTCAAAAGAGGTCCTATTAAATCTGATTTATGTATGCTGTGAAGACAGCTGGAATTTTTATCATGTATTAAGTTTTATAAATTTTACATGCTATAATACATCACTCTTTGACCCAAAAACTAACATTCGTATTTACAGCATTGACATTTTGTAAAATTTTAGCTTCAGCCTGAAGCAGTGTTCATTTATCTTTGATAAGTTTTCAGATGAGCTCCCAAGGTGGGAATTTTTTAATAAACAAAACAGCAGTCAGTTGTGAATCCACATCTTCACTTTGAAGCAGTCTCCATCCATCTCTGGTCTGAATGGTTTACACTAAAGGAAGCAACAGTCTTCAGCCAATTTTTGCCTGTATAAAGAAAAGAATTTCGGTGAATTATTTATTTGGTGCAAGTTCGAGTGTTTTCCTGACACTACCTTCAATAAGTTATATACTAATATAGCTTCACCAAACCGATAGCAAAGTCGGGCTTCATTTCAAGTTCTGCAGAAACAAATGACATTCCTTGACAGTATGACGATATGCAGGGCAGCACTTGATTTCCAATAAATGTCATCTGACAAATCGACTGACGAGGCAGCTGATCAAAAATCAAGGTCAGAATTATTCCAAAGCAAGGTCAAATTTGCAAAGGCGAGTGTAAACAAAGCTGACAAGGCAGTATTTGTGATTTCAAGGGAGCAAGTCACACAATATCGCGTGGCATTGTCAACGAAAAAGCGAAAAGCCGGGATAAAATAATCCTAATTATCTCTGCTGGACCAATTTAGCGCATTGTATAACCTCAAAATCAAGACCACAGATCGAAAGTCTTTTCAATCTGAGTAATATTGAACGCAATTTGCTGAAAATTACAATAAAATGGGCGAATGGTGATACAGCTGAGGAACAAAAGCTTGAAAGACCAAAACATCCAAGACAAGAAAAGAAATAAAACTACTGACTCAAGGGGATTAAACCGTTTTGTTTTCTCCTTTTCTGTGTTTTTGTTTTCGAAATGCCAAAAAAAAAAGGCCTCATTCGTGACGGGTTTGCTGTTTTCGGTTTCAACAACAAAAGCGTTCAGCGAAAACTGTAGCAGCTTGCACGAACATTTCTTTTCAAGTAGAGACTCCATAAGCTTTTCGCGACAAAACAGTGATAAAACTTACCTAACTGCTACTAGTACTAGCAGTATCTGTGCGTAAAAACCCCTCGAGACATGATTGAACGTGTTGGTGTCTTCCTCGACGTCTTCTTGGCAGGGGTTCACAAGTCGTGGGACTTGATTCGCTCGATTGCTTCTTCTTTTTCCTCAGAAAATCTGTAGACAGAAACACAAGGAGGAAAATGTTTGTCAAAGATGTATGTAGACACAACTATAGGCCATAATGTTCATGAAAACATAGCACCTCTAATTTGACAACACGTCGGTAAAAGTGTATCATGTTACATCACAGAAAAATGGGCTTTGACAGCGTATTTTAACGACTATCGCCTGCTGCTGCGGGGTATTCGAATGAAATTTAAAATAGAGTAGTTTTTCCCGGCCATTATAGAAAACTGTGACCCTTCAATTCCAATTTCCATATAACTTTTCAAGGTATGACGTTAAAAGCTTTCGTACTTAGATTTACCGTCGTGACACCTATCATTTTCTCATTTATACAACCACTGGTATGTGCTCGGGTTACAAAACGTTCTGTCCCTTATCACCTATGGAGTCACCTCGTCAAAACACACCAAAAAGAAACTATAAATGTTGAATTACCTGTAATTTTTCCTGTTGAAGATCGTTTCCTAGTAGCGCTTCTCGCAGGTGGAACCTTGTCGTTCGCCAAAAATTCAAGTTCCGGTTTCAAAGAAGCAGCGTTCGCCGGCAGCCCCTCGAATTTCTCTGTCGCTGCCACTGCGTCACGGCCGCTGTTCGATTCTTCGATTCTACAACAAACAGAACTTGCCAGTGCTTCCGTCTTTGATTCTTTGCTTTTAACACTACACCAGAGATATCTTCCTTCGAGCGGCTGATCATTTTCGAAGTCAAAATTCCATCGAGTTGTAGTTTCCTCGGTCATTTTTGTCAACTCTCTCTTTAAATCTGACTGTAGTTGCGAATGGTCTATGGGCCCAAAAAGTTGTCGGCATATCGGGCGACTGGGAGTAATATCGATGCGTTCTGGTGTTCGACAAATCGGTCGAAATGTACGCTCATTCGATGTCATGTTTTCAAAGAACGAAGTTTTGTAGTCAGTAGATCAAGAACTATGCAATATTCAATCGTTTGTACTTGTAGTAGCTTTCGTTCTTTGGAGTTGTAGGAAATGAATCGTGAAATGTAATATTGTCATTTTTCATGCTTGTGGCTGGTCTGTGATTGGATGATCGGACGTTTCCATAAGAACAATACAATTGGTGATCATTTTGGCGCGAGATAATCTTTCGGCTTCAAACAAGAGCAAACATGTTACTACACCATTGTCTTCCATCAACCAATGACAATGCGTTTTATCAGGTGTGGGACCAAGAAACATCTATGACGTTCACACTCAAGTGCCGCAAATGCCGAAATTTAACCCCCCAAATTATATTGTATTCAGTTGCGGAGCTGGGACCAGAAAGTAGCGGAAAGAACTTTAGTCGTACTATTTTAGTTTTTATTAACCTAGTAATATAGTGGAAAACAAACAGACCACTAAAAATCGGAAATCCTGTTTCAAATCATGTATGCACCTGGGCACCGTGAGTGTGTGATGACTTTGTGTGGCAACAATTAGTAATTAGACTGACACGTGCGCCTTTACAAATGAATGGAACTTGTCAGAGCATTTTGTACAACGCGAAAATAAAAGAATTTCACAATTGTTTTATGAAGGCCCATAGGAATTTAAAACTGTATCCTCAGCTGCACGGAAAAAAATAATTATAAGAGGTGTCTGCACTGCTTTCCGCTCATCCTGAGAAATTTTGTTAAAGTAAAAACCGGCATTTTTAAAAATTGTTGCTTACTAAATTCTATGAAGTACGGGTGAATTGACGAGTTGGTTTCCAGTTTGTTTTGGGTCGTACTTTTCACCTAACCATTGTTAACTCAAATCCCGCCACGTGTCCCCAGATCAAAGAAAACATGACATAATAGACTGTAAATTGACAGAGTGGAGCGGCCTCAAGAAATGAAGTATCCGCATTAAATGATCCGTGAAATGAGGTTTAAACCCCCTACTTTTAACGTTGATTTAAATTTTCGTTCAGCCCATTTGATCTCAGACAAATAACATGTTCCAATCATCGATCTCTCAATTGAATAACACACCAAGTATGTGAAAGAGACGGAATCCACACAGTTATATTGTGAATTTTAGAAGTTGAAAGGCCCTGGATTAACTTGCTCAAAATATCATCACACTACCACGTGGAGCAAAACAAAACAATATAAATACCGAGAAAAATCAATAAATTCACCTGTGTCAACATGTAAAGTAACGACTTTAATACCTTTATCCCGTAATCGGCCAGTCCCTTGAGTGTCTGTCTCACTGATAACTTTGACCTTTTCAATTTGTAGTATTTGATAAACTTTTCCCCCGAGTTTGTTATGGTTCTCAGACTACTCTTAGTGCGTCTATCTTTGATAAAATTTATAAGACAGAAAACCCTATGCGAAGTTCTGGCTTTCTTTCTTTGTTCTGAAACGTTCTTTGTCTGAGCAGCATGCCACATGTGTGGGTAGTTAAACGCATTGTTTGTGGAACAAAGATTTGACGTGCCAATAAAACGCTTTAGAACCCAGATGATAGATGTAAAATATTATAAACCATCAAACATTATACCAAATAAGTGTGCCAATCTTTTCTGTGATAATTGACAAGGTAGTAAACACGAGAATTTTAATGTTTTTGCAGGCCAAATTAACACTGCAAACTTTTTGAGTTAACTCGAGGCCCGGGACCGAAGGGAGGCACTTTGCGTTCTTGCCAGGCGTGCACTTTCTTATTACTGTCTACGATTAGAGTTAAGTATTTGTGCGTAAAACTCGCCAAGGTTCGTTCAAAGCCAACATGGAAGTAAAAACTAATACAGCATTAAACAGCAAGGTTCAAGTTTGAAATGTAATAGAAAAAGAGAGAGCATCGGCTGTTTGAAAACAAAGGTGATTTGAATTAACTATTTTTTTACTACGGTTATACAGTAAGAACCACCGAAACACCGGCCGTCTCTGTTTGACACCTGAATTTTGTAACAAGGGCTGAGTGAAAACGTCCCTTTAGTTTGTTTTGCCCGATTATGTGAAGTGATGTAATAGTAACTATTCAGAGCTGCACAATTGTGATTGCATGATGGTCTGCGATATCGCAAACGACATAAGCGAGTTTCTACGGCATGTGGCCTGGCTCATGCAAACTCTCGTTAAAATATTAGTGTTGCGCAATAGTTTTGGATTCAAGGAAATTAAGAGAGAGGTATGAAAAACATTAAAGTACGGCCTTATAGACCTAATGCGACAACACCATCCCGCAAAACTCAAGCAGAAAAAAAGCACCAAATATTGTTGAGAATTTCTGAAAGAAAAGAGCTTGCTGGCTTGAAAAAGTGATCATGTACTGACCAGCTCATATGACAGGCCGGCTTGTTTGATTTCGATTGATCAAATTCAATTTATTCAACTTCTACAGTCCAAGACGTGTATAGAGGATAAATTTACTTCAATTATATTAGAAGCACGCTTTTATTGACCGTTCGCTGTTCTGCAATTGTATTGTGTTCATCATCTCACTTTTGTGTCTCAGACTATACCATGTATTGTGACCGCGTATATCCCTCTGGCTTTGTAAAACGCTTGCTTTTATAGCCTTTGTGTCAATGAAGCCTTCCGAATCGTGTGAATCAGTCAGTTGCTAGAATGCATTGAGGCATTTTTTTTGTGTGTGTGTGTAGTTTGACTCAACAAAATGTGATACATGTATGTTTTTCGCTTTCTCGTTTGGCCTCAAGTCGACAAACACAGTCGTAAGAACCTTTGTCTATCAAACTCAACCGCGTTACAAAACAAGCAGTTTTTCTAAAACCTATCTCAGTTCCGGTTCTTTAAAAATATCTGACACGATTCACATGTTTAAACCTATATGTGCAGGTCCTTTCAAAATATAAGTCTCATCATTCTACGGGCAGTTTCTTCAAGAGATTGGAAGACTAATTCTTTGGAAAACTGGCTTTCCTGCGTCGGCGGGCTAAGCGAAATGCGTCGTTTGCCTGAGGTGCGATGCGAGTTTTTCGCTGTATGGTTGGGTGGAAAGCAGACGTTTCGAACGTTGGCGGACGCGGCTTCGACAAAGTGCTAACACTCCAAACAATCTTACGGAGAAAACGTACATACACATACGATTGTTGACTGAGAAAAGCACATGCTACAAAAATCTCAATTGAGCGCATGGTCATTCCGATGCTGATTTTTGGTCGTGATTGAAAAGTGTGTTCAGCTGAACAACCACATTTCAAAACTCAGACAAAAACATTTTTTTTGCCCAGGACTGGTGCTAAGAGACCAGTAGTTCTAAACAGCTGCTACAACAATTCATGCAAACTTACCCTGAAAAACTCGCACTTGGCGCACGAAATTAACAGATGGAAAGTTCACTCTTTGTTATTCAATTTGATACAATGTTCAATCTATTTATTCCTATTGTTAATATGTGTAAGGAACAAATTTCCATCTTAACTTAGAAAATCTTTTCAGTTACCCGAGACAGTACGTTTCTTCACATGTATAGAATACTGAAAAAAATACTGTATATGCTACATGCATCTATTCAAGAAACTGTGAATCATGAATATTTTATTGGCAATAAGGCGTTTCCTTAGACAAAAGAGACCAGTTTTTTTTTCCACTGGTAAAAGCACAGCTGCAGATTGAGGCGTCGATGGCCTTTGGTCCGGTAGACATGGAAGTGTGGTGTGGCAACGCATATGTCAAAGCTCTACTAATTCCGTTGTTCTTTAATACATAGTGGGCGAATTCAAGGCCCTTTGTGTGAATATTTATGACCTGTTTTTAGAGCGTGTAGAGAACTGCTCAGGATAGGTTTTTTGCTCAGAAATCCTGATGATGTGGTTTGAATAAAACAAAATTAAAAGTCTGATTCAACTTTGATGTAATACTTAAACTTTAACATCAATATTAATGAACAGGTACTTTAGATTTTGCTTACGGACTGAAACAAAAAGGTTTTATGCTCTCTCAAAATAATGCAAAAGCCTTGAAAGCAAAACATGCTCGCGCACCTTTTAGTTAAAACTCGCGAGTTTTTTTTTTTTACAGGTTGCTGTATTGATTGTTAGTTCCGTAAGAATATCATGTTGTCAAAATTAAACATATTGTAACACACCAGAGACAAACAGCTGTTTCAATAATTAATTCATTTCAAACAAGAAAAAGCAACTTCGACAGTTCTTTAATTCTGAGACCACCTTCGTGCACGAGCCTTTTATTTTTGTCTTTTAATTACTCAGTAATGTCCTGTTGATTACTCAAAGGCCCAATACAGATACTCGTTAGACTTGTAAAGCATATCATGCAATGTTTGGCAAACTTTAAAAGTGATCTAAACATTTTCAAGAGTGATTTAAAATGTTGCTCCCGAGTATTGAAAAGTTGCCCAAAGATTAGCTCATTCTAAATGCTTCATTTCATTTGATTTCTGGCATTGAAATTTGAAGTACGGATACGAAGCGATTCATCTCTGTTCCGAACCTCTGCATTGGTATTGCCATTGCGAAGCATGGCTACGTACAAAGATAGCCCCGAGAACTGAAAGCAATCCAGGGCGTTCGCTATGGAGATGTCGGGGTCCTTTCTACGACTAATTGAAAACTGACAGAGCTTCTTTGTGAAAATCTCGAATATTAGTTTCTGCAGTCAAATTTTTCGCATGCGTTGGTGGAATCTGTACCTGAGCAGAAGTAAAGCAATTCGTGCAATACACAACTAATTTCCAACATCTCAAACTTTAATATCGTCTTATCGGTAGTTTTGTGAGTATGTAACTAGTAAGCAAGAAGTATTCAGGCTTGCCCTTAAGGTAAGTTTAACTCATAAGTAGATAGAATTCAATTTTTAAAACGGATACATCTTTGGCAACTGAGAAACTCCAGCCTAAAATGGAGAAGAAGAGGGGGAAACTGCCAAGGAGGGAGCTGACTTAGATTTCGGAATAAAGTAAAAACGGGGGGCTTTATAGTCCACGATTTCTCCCCGAAACTGAACCATACCCTTTTCCAAGAGGTAAGCGGCATTCCAGACCAAATTGGCTCCATTGAGCCGCTGTCTTTCTCACGATTACGTATCTTTATCAGACCACTTTCTCTCTCACGTGACTTGATCAGGCCACTATATTTCTGAATTGTCTCGATCAGGCCACTGTCTTTCTTATGTGTCTCGATCGGGCCACCAGGGAGTTTTAGCCTATTGAAATGTGACCAAAGATTCGGTTTTTCAATGGTGCAAAACAGGTCTTGTGTTTGAACAGAAACGCCGGTTTTCGGACTTTCTGAAATAACAAAGATCCAGTTTGCCGCCTTAGCAAACGCTAACACGAGGACTTCTTGCTTGTGCAATCTCTCTTGCCATCTAACGTGGGGCTTTATCAGTGCTCTGCCGAGCCCTCATTTAGTTGTGACGCGCATGCGCAACGCTGTTACGGCAGATCTTGTTGCGTCTGTTGGCTGTTCAGTTTTATTGACGTTATGTCTCGGTGTGGTTATTACAACTTAGTACAGTAATATTTACAACAATTAGCCTCATATGCTTATTTAAACATAATTAAAGACCGCATCTGACAAGGATGAATGATTTTAAAACAAGATTTCCAATTATGTTCATTAGGAAACTTTTACTATTGCAGTCAAATTACATGATGACTGATAATGCGCGTTCGTTTAGAACATTTCCAAATTTTTTCAATCCGGAAGAAGAGTGATCTGCCTCCTGGAGTGCTCGGAATAAAAAAATGTTGTAAAGCAAAATCTACACAAAGTGAATAAGTCCCAAACGGAAGCATAAAAAAACAGCCATAGACAACCAGCGTGCAGTACTTGAACTTTAAGGTTTGTATTTGCCATTTGGGTCTTGTGTTTTCTTCATCTTCGAAACGAACTTTCTTCTTTTTACGTTAGATTGTTTATCCGAGGCTTAAGTTATGAATCATTTCTTGTTTACACAGCTATTTCTATAGAGTCGATTTACTATACACAACAGAAATTTTTCAAAACAAAAACACAGAATGGATTTGCATGCCGAGAACTTTGTACAAATGTACACGCTTATGTACACATTCAAAATGTTTGATCGCCAATGAACCAACGTAAAAAACAACCAGCATCTGACTTATTGCTCAATTAAACCAGTTTATCTCGTGTAATTCTTTTGGTGATATAACGTCGAGTATTTGGAGGATGATCGGAAAACACAAAACACTGAATCGGCTAATTTAGTAATTAAGCTGTTTTCTGGTCCTTGAATCTGTGAGTACGTATGGAACTAACGTTCCCATGTGAAAAATGTGTTGGTTGCTAGGACGTTCAATATTCAAAACACCGTTGCGGAGCAACGAAAACAAGGCCAATGACTATATTAACTCTGGAACAGTATAGTAACGAAACCCAAAGCCGCAAAACTGAAAAGCTCCAACGCTTTAAAATGTCTTCATCAAACGATGTTCCTCTGCTACCAGAAATCCCTTATTTAGTTTACTGCTTTTCAATGAAAAGGCTTTGGACGTTAATATTCAAATTTTAATTTGCTTTATATTTTGAGGTGCATACTTAATTAAAGTCTAGTCGATATTGTTCTAGTGGCTAAAAGCTAACAGCTAAAACTAATCCTCGATTGTTCAACACTAAAAGTCAATAAAAACAACAGCTGCACAGATGAACTTGGCCGACTCACACAAGCCAGGTGACCTTTTAGCAGCTTAGGTCTTCATTAAATTCTAAAGAAAGAAGGCGTTCTTTTATAAGCAGAATGACAGCAGATCGTGATGTCGGAATTGATGCAAGGACAGAGAATGTTTTACGCTTGAATTACGTAACAGTTTGTTATTGATGTTTTCAGTTGCGTATTCCTTTGAATAAAAATAGATTTAAAACCTCTTGTACAAACCAGATCGAGCCACGGACTGTAAGAGAACTGTGGGAAACAATATTATTGAAATAAAGTTTCTTTGAGCCTTTGCTGTCTTTTGTTGCTCTTTTCAAAGTGTTCGCTGCAAAATGAGTCCTTTCCCATACACCTTTTATATGAACCAAGCAGATATTTTGTCCAAAGGCTCATTGTTCTTAACTTTTGGGTTTTTCAGCCTCAAATTGGTCTTAAGTTGTTCTTGTTTTTATAATCTAAATTTTTGTACCAAAAATGCCTCTTCAACTCGAGTATCAGGTTGCTAATTCCAAATGTCTGTTTGGACGTTGGAAATAGGCGTTCATTCATCGGAGGACAGATTTACTACTGTACATTTTTTTTTAGCAATCAGTTTACATGGTTAAACACATATATGTATGCAAATAAATATTGCGAAAACATTAAAAATTGGCTTTAAAAACGAAGAAAAGACGAAAAGCAAGGGCCAAAATGTCAGATTCTCTATTTAATCTCTTGATCCAGTGATGAGTTGTCAGTCATGGCACCACCGGGTAGTGGGAGAACTATTTGTAAACCTTAGTGTGAAGTCTTCAATCTTGATGGATGGACTATCACCGCACTCAACACGCATCACCTCTGTCTTTGGCTTGCTGGTGGTTAAGCCCCATTTCTCAGGGCCGGCGGAAGCTCAGAGACATTGGGGGGGGGGCAGAGAAAAAAAATTGCGCGGGAGTTCTTTTTCCTACGGGGGGTCCAGCGGCATGGTCCCCAGGGGGACAAATAGCAAGTGTGTATTGCAGGAAAAAATCATTTCCTTGGCCTGAGAATTGGAGGGGCTGGCGCCCCCCTTCTCCGCCGGCCATGTTTCTTGCAGGACTCATTCAAGGCAGTGGCTGCCGAGAGCTTGAGCTTGTGGTTGTTAAGGCAGCATTGTCTCCATACAGGAACTTGTCCAATCTTGATATGGTGGCTGACTTTCTCTTGAAGTGACGGTAAATGAATAGTTTGCCATCCAGCCTGTTGCGGATGTCCATTCCAAGGTCAGGCATATCGTTGCGTGCATGGCGGAGGACAAAAGTGAAAGACAGCACAAAGAGTGTTGGTGCAAGGATGCAGTCCGGTCGGAGGCATGTGGATACCACGAAGTCCTCTGTAAATTCACCACTGATCGAGACTCTGGTATGCATTCCTTCATGGAAACTCCTCAGTGAATGTGTTCACTAGTCTACGAGGTATGCCGATCTCGAGTAAGAGATGCCACGTTAGTTCTGTGTTCGCAGTGTCACAAAAACCTTTATCAGGTCCACAAATATAATACCGTAAATGATCTAATAAACGCCCTGGGCGTTTATTTAATTTTGGTGCTTTTAGGGGGGCGTTTAATAGATAAG
>JANRMR010210030.1:2199-18269 GCA_025434825.1 Bergia sp. 'catenularis'
CATTCTGAAAATGTTAAACTGTGAACTGTTGACAGGTGAAAGACACGTTTATTCTCATAAAACTGAAAAAACGTTGCTATCAAGTTACAAGTCCAACCCTTTTTGCAGCGCAAATTCTCACCGATAATAAACCTACTGATTCCCATGAGCCCCAAAATATGTACTTTGAAAACTATAAGCCATTGAATTATGTTTATTCGGGATTTTACTGTGGACGGACAGGCAAACAGAAATACAGACTGACAGACAGACACACAGATACAGGACAGACACAAGTCAGCACACACAAAAAAAGGGAAGGCGAGTTAACAATCGAAGAAATAAAACTGCACAAAAAGACAATTCCGACCTGTTCCTGATACGCCTTCACGCTTTCCTGCCAGTCTTTCATCTCCTTCTGCATCCTTCTTAACTGATCTTTTTGCCGTTCAAACCTTTCCTTCTTCTTAAGTCTAGGAATAAGAAAATGATGTTTCAGAACAAGCAGTTTACCCCAAGGGCTAAGACTGATGGTTTATGAAAGAGCGAACAGAACAGGAAGCAAATACTTCTGCCCTACTGGTAGTCACTGATCGCGCAAGAGCAAAACTAGCACTCGTACCTGCATGTACGATTTTGAGCTCATTAAAGAAAATTCCGATATTTGAAGCGCGTATATGAAAAAAATCAAAGGCCGTAAGAAGGAAACTAAAACGAACTTTTGAATTTTGGACGTGACTTGGTAATCTATTGTTTTGCTACATTTTACGGATGTAGGCCAAATATTGACCAAGTTGTGACCTTTAGTGTTACGTTAATTCCAGTGATATCTTCCGTTCATGAACTCTCGAAAACAGTTTGAGATTTTCGAAAAAACATTCTTTTCTTGAAGATTTTCCAAAGGTTACTTCCTTATGTTTCAAATCTTAAGGTATTTTGTGAGCAAAAACTGAAACATAAGGACAGTTTTGATCGTGTCAGGAGTATATTAGTAGGAGTGTAGATCTCTCAGCAGTGCCAGTATTACAAATGTGAATGAACCTGTTTGTATGTGAAGTTATTTTTAGATACTCGTCCCGCAGACCGATCCGCGCGCGTTAGAAAATAGCCACGCATGATTGGACAGTTTCATCTGACGTGCCGTCGTGTGATGACGATGCGCTAACGTCAAGAGGACCTGACGCAAGTTCGCGCGCCACGTCAATTCCCGCGCGTGGGAGTGGTTTCTAAAAATAACTTCACACGCAAACAGGTTCATTCACGCGTATGATACAGTTATACACTCCTACTTATGTACTCCTGTCGTGTACGGCTGAAATCGTTAATCTATTTTTTTACTCAAACATGACAAGAACTACTGATTAGAAATTTTAAATCGTCTGATCCGATCCTGGTGTTTAATTTGGCAGAAACTGATGCCATAATAACTAGAGAATAACTTGATCACGATATCATTCCTCACAGGTAATGAAGTTGGGCGTCCACTTTTAAAAAATTGATAGCAAGTTCAAAAGGCTATCTTCTGCACGAGCCAAAACGCACGGCAAATAAAATCCAGAGACCAACCGAGCAGGAGAGTTACGCTTTCGTTAGGTTTTGATCTGTGGAGTTCTTCACTGCTGGCTGTGGCGTTTAGCTCATACGAAGATGCATCGACAAATCATCGTGTTTCTGGACGCAATTGTAGCTCTATCCTCACCAACGAATGCGAAGTATAAGGAGGCATACAAGGCGAAGAGTTTACTCGATTCTCTGGCCTTTAAACTGCACTTAAACCTCCACTCTCTTCAGGAAAAACACCAGAACGCGATACAGACTCAAAAAACGTCTTCCCAACAGATGGAATTGGTTGGCAACGAGCTGCGGCTGGTGAAAAAACTGCAGAGCTTGGTGGACCAGTTGGCTCTAGGCAGACGAGGCTCACTGGGGGCCCCGTGTGATGGCCATTTCTCCATTGTTGACTTCCAGGGCAAGAGGCCGATACGAATCGAAACGAAGTCTTCTTTGCCTGTCGGTTATACGGCCTCTTTCACAGGTAGGAGTCGCAGTTCTGATTTAATAGAAAGAAACTCGCTGACAATCCTGGGTGGTAGAGGAAAGAGGAATGTTATGAGCGAAGTCTGTCCTCTGCCACCCAGGGTACTCAATGACAAGAGCTCTTATCCTTGTTTTATATTTCAACCCCCAAACGAAGAAAGATAATACTTTCTACAACACTACTAATATAGTACGAAACTTTCACAAAACACAAACTATATGCTTGATTTAATTAACGAAAACCCTATGCCTTTGAGATTTAAGGTTTATGAAACGTGTACGTGCTTAGCCCCTTCAGCAGGTCAGTCAAATGGTTTCCGGCTGTTAAAAAATATGGTAAATAGGGGCAAACGATAGTGAATGAGCGTGATATATTGTGTGAATAGCATCCTCAGCTGGTCATTCTTGTGGTATCTCTGTAGGCAAACAGTGACTGGCAATGGCCAGGTAAACTGACCCAGTTCTCTCTCTTTTTTTTCCGTGTCAAGTCTTTAGTTATTTCTCCATGTTACTGCTCGTTCGCTAATGATTTGCTGTCACTTACCATATTTGCTAAGCAAGTTTCTGAACTACCAAATTTGTCCGTAAAGAAAGCTAAATCGTGCAAACAAATCGCGTTCAAAGGAAACTGCTTGTCGAAAATGTGAAAAACTGATCCGGTTTTGCTGCCCCATGATTTCATGTACGAGTTTTATATCTATTTTAAACATTTCAACAGGGCTCGAACAGAACAGCTGGTTTGATTAATTTTTGCTTACTAAATTAATAACGCTAAGTTTCCATTGCTTGCAGTAAATCATCGAGCACTAATCGATAGTGGTCTTGCACAGTCCAATGGCAATGATCTCCGCGTGTACTATCAAGAAAGACTGGACAAGGACCCGGTGCAGATAGACCGAGTAGTGAGTGGCCTGGGTACTACTTCGGCGTCAATCTCTTTTAAGCTTCAGCAACCAATCGCCAGAAGTAATGTAGATAACGACAGCTACGCTCTTGTTTTTGGCAGCAACACTGCTGGCCAAGCAAATGAGAACTCAGAAAAGGTTTACGCTTTTTATGACGATTTCTCAGACAGCAATCTCGATAGAAAATGGATCAGAAATTGGGGCAAGTGGTCGATTAAGAGAGACACGGTTTATGGAGAAACTGGCAATACAGGGCAGAGTGGAGAAGTTGGAATTTACGTCAAGAATGGCAGCGAATGGAAAGATGTGGAGGTGGAACTTGACATGATGGAGACCGCTACAGGCGACGAGTATCCTGGTTCGTTTTTGCGAACACAAAATCCTCGCATTTCTGGTACGACTGGTTGGTGGTTCGAGTACAGGACAAAGTTTGCAGAGTGCACCATGAGGCCCTTTCAGAACGGCAAGGACGGGGATTGGAAGTACAGGACCAACTTACCCAAGCCTCTTCAACTCAACACGTGGTTTCACTTCAAGTATCAAGTGACTGGAAACAGCTTCTCTCATTGGGCAAACGGAAAACTGATACAGGACAACATTCAAGTTGAAAAAGCCTGGATGGTACCCAAGGGAACACTGGGTCTTGGTTGTCATATATCCCCTGGGGGGTGTAGGACATACTACGATAACGTTAAAGTGCGATTCCTTGTTCCCTATTCCCCTCGTGTTACCCTGGGGGACGCTTGTAAACTCCATCACGATAGTGCACACCTTCTTGGAGGGAAAAAACTGCCGGCAGACTCATGCAAACAGATCCACGATGCCAGTGTTTTTGGTGGGAATCCGAGAGTGAAAAGCGGTGTGTACTGGATCAAGACCGACCTACCAGGTAACCAGGCCGTCGAGACCTACTGTGACATGGAGAACGGCGGATGGACACTAATTGGTAAGATTAGCGGCGGAGTGGGAAACATTTACGATCAGTGGCTTGTGATGAACAAAAACTTGGCGATGCTTAAGTCGCCACAGTTGACCTCGAGTAATAAGATCGCATGTATGGATGCACGAGTCCTCGCAACAGAACACGCCACTGATATCATGTTTTCCAGTGGTGATAACGCTGGGGGAATCGGAAGCAAATGGGTCCGCTGGGAGCTCCCCCAGGGTAGAGATGTTAGTACCTTTTGGTGTCACTCTGTTGGGTATCGGGCGGTGAAGGCGGTAGCTCAGGTGGCTGTTAAGGTGATACGATGGAGCGGAGGTGTGGAGGTAGGTGGCGGAAACGAAACATCTCATATCGGTTTTCGGTATGTTAAGGGGGCTGTATAACGGTATGATCGATACAGTACAGTAACACTAAGTCTAACAGTAATAATGACTAAGGCTGCGTTCACACTTGGTGCCCGAGTACGATTCTTACTGGGCACTAATTCACTAACACACCTTTTTTTCAAGTACCCACGCCAGAACTCGGGCACTGAAGTGGGCACTGATTCCTTGTGTGCACACGTTTTTCGTTAGTTCCCATTAGGCACTAGTGCTCGGGCACCAGGTGTGAACGCAGCCTAAAACTATGACTGGAACAGTATTAGTAACAGAAAACGTAACAGCAACAGTAACAAAAAAAGTTAGTAACAGCAGAAGTGACAGCAACAACAAAGGTAAATAAACAGCAACAGTAAGAACAACACTACCAGTAACAGCAACGGCAATAGTAACAGTAGTTTGAGTAACAACATTTATTTATTCAAGTGTCAATAGACAATCTAAAATCTTGCCCCCTTCAATCGCAGAAGGTAACGGAGTCCAATCAAATTTTCTCCTACTCAAATTTACTGATCACTACATAAGTTACGATTTCCTTTCCAATATTATTTCTTAAACAAACAGTACTTCCAAGCTGAAAGAAATTTATTTTGGAATTTTCCACTTTTATAGGCTAAAATGACTATCAGTCAATGCAGTTCACATGTATGTATACCAAAACATATTTTGCGAGAGCCATCTCTGTCCCTTGCGCTCTTTGTTTAAAACTACTGGTACAATCGATACTATTACATCTTGGTCAGTTTGATTTTCCTCTGCAGACCTGTTACCAAAACAAGTATGGTATCAACCCCCATCCAGTACTTGGGGGCGCATACCCATCCACGACCTACAACACAGGTGGAAACACCCTGGGTAACGACAACTGTATGGGTGTCGGGGTGCTACTCTCTGGTGCCTCAGTTAATGGGTGGACTCACCTAGGAGGCCAGGGATTCGACAGTCCCACCAGCAATACGGACTGGCCAAACAGTGTGTACAACAAGGTCACACCCTACCTCACTGTATGGCTCAAATAACATTCAAATGAATAGAACTGAAACTGGTGATCCCTTGTATTTTATTGTCTCAGACTGCAGCTGCAAAGGAAAGTAAGGGCCTTCGGGAAGAAAAAATTACTGAGATTGCCTCCGACAAAAGTTGAAATTTTGAAATTATTTGCTGTTTTCTACTAAACGTTCTGCAATACTTATTTCACTTAGACTCAGTCGTTAAGCTGCTTTGAATATAACACTAAAGTGCCGGTTTCCAAGTGTTAAAAAGCACGACCGCCGTTTTGTACTAGGTACATCACTGTGTAAAACAAATAATTTCACAAACCTGTCTAATCTACTTATTAGCTCTTATTCTGTCAGACCAAATTTGCAAAATCAGTATGGTCAGCTTTTGAAACAGTTGTCGAAAACCCATGAAATGAACATTTATTTTGTTTGTCTTCAAGCCGTAGTCTAGTGTTAACGATTTCTAAAACTCCTAACGCTTCAATAATTTGAGTTAAAATTTTTCAAATCGAAAACGTTTTTGAAAACTTGGCAAAAAAAAGAATTAAGATGAATACTTTAAGTGAAAAAACAGACAGCACGGCTGAGTAGAATAATGTAGCTTTAATAGTATAATACTGTTATCATATCAAGAAATTTGCATTTCAACTTTTACAACATTTATACATATTAGACATTAAAACGTAAATTGTAGTATAGTGACCCCGTTCAGTAGTCTTATTACTGCTATTTTAGTTTGACACTTAAATAAAGGTTTATTGTTTATTTGACTTGACGGCCTTCTGTGTTGGCGCGGAGACTCGGTGAAGCATTGAAAGATATTGGTAATGTCATAATAATCGCTAAAACTGATAAAATAGACAAAGGCTATAGTTTGATGAAACATTAAAATCCAAACGTTTTCGACATTAAGTCATCATCAGGGGGAAAAATATGTTATATAAGTAATATTTCTACACTTTTGATACTGAACATTATTATAATTATTATATCGTCCTTTATATCACATGCACGAGAGCGAATGAAGATTCCTTTCGTTTTGAAGCAGTGTAGCCTCACTTTTATTAAAACGAATTGTGTAACTGACTGATTATCATCCGGATGACCGCACACCGTACATCCTCATACAGACAACATGGAAGCTGATCTCTAGATAACAAAACAATTTTAAAGACAACACTAAATTAACTTGACGTGTGTATCATTTTCCATCACATTCGTTAGGGGTTATCAGGAAATCGGAATGCAAACATCGGCGCCCAGTGGACTTCAAGAGCTTTTCCACCAGCTCCTTAGTTCTCCCAGTCTTAATGTTCAAAAATAATTTTTAAGTATTACTAGTACACACTAACTTAGGTAGGTAGGTATTTCCTTAACGTCCAGTTTTACACCGCAATCCAACGACACTGTTCGCTGTTAGTATTTCGGTCCCTTATCACTTATTAGCACTTACTTATTGAGTTGCATGTCGTAATCTCGCTGAGCCAGCTGCTTCTGGTAGTTCTCATTGGCCAAATGGTGTTTCTCGGCGATGTGATGGCGCCGCATCAGCTCCTCTTCCCTGGGAGACAAAAAGCACTGATGATCAGATGAACAGGGTTGAAAACCAGCTATGAAGAATGCCATTTTTCAACAAGCATACAATAATTAAAATACAGTTACTGCCGTCTACGCCATCTGATAGTGCTGCACAACGCCAGAGTGAAAACCGCTTCAATGCTCTTTGCCGTTTGGTAAACTAAAGAGCACCTCCAATGTTTCCATTAGAAACTACTAGTTCGGCGTTATGTTCTAAGCACTTATACTATACATGATTAATTTCAAGTGAAAGGCTTTGCTTCTTACTTTGATCGTTGTATAACATCCTCCATCTTGTTTGCATGTTGAGACTTCGCTGTTTCATTACGAACTTGAAATTTCTGAGAAAACATATATTCGTGAGTGTTAAACTGTGCAGGACTCAAAACAACTTTACAGCCACTTTTCAACTTTTTTATTCTTTACACAGATCACAAATGATCCCACTTCGCATTTCAAGAGACATTTTCGGCTTATTTTTTCTTAAGGAAGCTTCTGATTTCAATTTGCACTTCAATATTTGCCTCCAGGCATCACACTGGAAACAGACTACTAATATATATGTTTTGTTATTATTATCTTTATTACCATTATTGTTATTAAATAAATAAAAAATTAATTAATTAATAATCAAAGAAACGTACAATTTGGTTTCTGGCTGCCCGCATGTTGCGTTTCTTGGCCGCCTGCTCGTGTTTGTCCAGGAGGGACAGATAGGTCATGCTACGCTTCATCTCCTCCTCCTCCTCCTTCAGCCTCTTGTTTTGCTCCTGTGACGAAACACAGTGCACAGTTAATCTAATGCGAGTTCCAAGAATAATGTAACTGGTTCTAAGAATGATGTATTCGGATCCAAGAATAATGTAACCGGATCAAAGAATAATGTAACCAGTTCCAAGAATAATGTAACTGCATCCAATAATAAGTAACCGGATTCACGAATAATGTAACCAGTTCCAAGAATGTAACCGGATCGAGAATAATGTAACTGGATCCAAGAATAATATTACTGGATCCAGGAATAATGTAACTGGATCCAAGAATAATGTAACCGGTTCCAAGAATAATGTAACCGATTCCAAGAGTAACGTAACTGGATCCAAAATAATAAAACCGGTTCCAAAATATAATGCAATCGGTTCCAAGAATAACGTAACCGGAGATAAGAATAATGTAACCGGTCTGCCGTTTGTAGTTGTGACAGAGAAGGAAATAGAATAATTAAAAGTATATTGTGT
This sequence comes from Bergia sp. 'catenularis', assembly GCA_025434825.1. Lineage (NCBI taxonomy): Eukaryota > Metazoa > Cnidaria > Anthozoa > Zoantharia > Parazoanthidae > Bergia > Bergia sp. 'catenularis'. Next base: position 10,264 of record JANRMR010210030.1, read on the forward strand.
TCCAATAAACAAAAAAATTAACAAAATTTAGGGCGAAACTTTTCAAACGCAACTGCTTCAAAAGCTTTATAACATGTAATTAGCTTACATTATTAATGTGTCTTAAACTTTTGACGGAAACTTGTTTACAAATTTGCTGCGATACGCAATTTAGCAACAATTTTTTTTCAAACTTTTGGAGAACTTGCAATCTCTTTTCAAGCGTTTTCTTTTGATTACACACCTTCAGTAGTGAAATGGACTGAAACATTTATTCGTCTCAGGCTCAGCGAAGGTTTTGAATATTCACCAACATTTACTTCGCCTTCGGCAAATTATTGTTAAATATACAATTGTAAGAGAACCAATCAGATTTACAGATTTTTTAGTAGACCACGATCTAAAATTATACTAATAACAGTTATTGACATACTTGAATTTATTCACCCACTCTTTGTACAATGGAACCCCGATTTAACGATCGTCGATTTAACGATATTCCCGGCATAACGATTCTTCAGCCCATAAAATGAGGCAGACAGACAGTAATATGTATGGTGCAGAACTCCGATTTAACGATCTTCGGTATAACGACATTCCCGGTATAACGATCAGAACGTAGCAGCCCGAGCGCAAATATATCCGGAAAAGAATACCAAACACTTCAGCAGAGATGACAACGCTTTAATCAGCTATAGTAATTGAAGCAAGGTCTACCACTGCAAAAATTCTGTCTGTTATGCTAAGGATTGCCGTTTATATTGTTTCTAATCCGTTTTATTTTCCTTGTCTTTTAACAGTTCTCTTAGCTTCTTCACCTCTGACGGCTTCGTGTGCTGAAAAGTATATATCGTAGACATTTATTCATTGTACAGGGAAAACTAGTTGTTAACCATGTCCCGATATAAAGATTACCGCCAAATCGTTATAAAGGGAGTTCCTTCGAAATAACGATGCAGTTTCGCTGGTCTCTTGGCACATCGTTAAATCGGGATTCACATGTAAGTTTGTCTAAAGTTTCAAGTTTCAAGTTTATTGTTTTTGCACTTATTTATTTACAATTGTATATAGTTAATTATATCAAGACTTAAAAGAAGGGGATGCTGAAATTCGATTGATTATACTTTAGGAGGAGAAGTGTGTAGTGATCAAACTGGTAAATCAACCATATTTCCAATCGTGTTTTCATAAACGTTGATATTTAACTACCAATAGTTTGTTGTTTTTCTTTTACCTGGAGCTTTTTTCTCTCAATATCCAGAGCTTTCTTCATCTGTATTCGATTAGTCTGTTGGAAACAGCTTAATAAACTTAGAGAAGAACTAAAATATAATTAAATGTAACGCTTACGGATTTAGATATATTCAAAAGTTAGGCAATGATAAAGTATCAGCCATTCAGTAATCAGATTATACTAAGTAAATAGCCCCCCTCTACGCTATTGTATCGAGCTGTACAAGCCCGAGACTGAAAGAGTGCCCGAGGAAGAGTCGAGGGCAACTGTGAAACTTTGAGGACACTTCTTTAGACAAGGGCCTATATAGCTTGATACAAAAATAGCGCAGAGGCCCAGAGGGGGATTATTTGTTTTATGATTCAACAATTATTTCCTAAATTGGAACGGCAAAGCGCGCGCGATGAAAGCAATGGAAGCAAAGTCAAAATTCGTCGAATTCTTTGTGTTTTGTGCATGGTATTGAATTATTAACTAGCTCCATCTTCTTTTCCTACGCAGAAGCTGAATTTTCGGCCATTATACAGCACAAACAATCAAAACCAAAACAGTTTTTAGTTTCTTGCAAGTGGTTGCAAAAAGCCTTGCTGTATCGAAAAGTATTGGCCCTGCCAGTGTGCATCACGTGATCGATTGTGACCAATAGCATCACGTGTTTTCAATATGGAAATTGTTGTCGAATTAAAATTTATCATACTAATACATTATATATAAGTTATGCTGTTTCACTCTTACTACGAGTACGAGTATTTAGAAGGTATTTTGTACGAGCTACGAACAAGAGTTCATGTAATCACGTTTATATTAAAGCCTTGGGCAAACGGGCTCACAAGTCCAAGCAAGCCAACGTGAGATTGTAATCGGCGTTCAAGTTGCGTTTGGCTTGGCCACCAACTTGCATGGTCTGCACTGCGCTTGGTGGGTTTGGTCACAAAATTGCGTGGTCTGGCATTGTGCTAAGCTACCGACTTGCATGGTCTTGCACTGCGCTTGGCGGGTTTGCACACAAAATTGCATGGTCCTGCTGCGTTGCACGTGGGGGTTTTGGCCACCAAATTGCAGGGTCTAGCATTGTGCTAAGCTACCGACTTGCACGGTCATGCATTACCGACTTACACAGACTTGTGTTGACAAAGACTTGCATCGATTTTAATCAGTTCCAATTTGGACGCTTCACTTCCATATAGAGAATTTCTCGATTGCTTTGAATGGCACACGGTTGGCCAATCAACGTAAGTCCTAGCAAATTTGAAAGTAAAAACTTATGTTGACTTTTATTATCTTATGAGTCCATTTGTCCAAAGCTTATAACATTATACTTAATGTTCCTCAGTTGTTGGTCTGCAGTATAACAAACTGCCTACAAATCTGTTTCAGCTCTCTAAACATAAGCTGGCAGTGTTTTCAGCGATTTATGCAATCAAGCAGCTGATTAAAAGCCTATCCAAAAGCACATAGAGACACGTGTGTGATTTGGATTCACTAGTGAATTTGTGTTGTGGGAGCAGATGATGAAAGGAAATGTAATGGAAATGAATGTAGAAAAGAAAAAAAATGAAAGAACACAAAGTGACATAAATACTGTATCTGTACAGGGGGCCACCCGGCCCCCCACTTTGGGGTTTGTAGCAAACTACACACCATGCTGAGGTCCTGTCGCCTTTTCTCCCTGCGCCAGATAGACTCTTTAGTAGCTGCTCGAGCTTGTTTATCTCGTTTCAGCCTCTGCTCATATCGCAGTCTTCGAGCTCGCACTTCATGCTGTAGTCAGCAAAAAGACCCTTTACTAGATCTACACTGATCACTTCTACCGTATCCTCAGATACAAACCATGATACCTTCAGAATCTCAAAATAACACCAGACCAGTTTCCCATTTCCAGTTGCCGCTGATTACAATGACATCAGATTCGTTTGTACAGTGTTAGCCTTAACTTGGTGTGGAATCTACATAAATACCGGCGAGATCCGAATCTCCAACAATACACAGAGTTGTGAACAGCTCATTGGAATTATATTTATGAATATTTAACATCAAGTCGAGGCTAACACTGCCAAAATGAGTCTATAGTTATTGTAATCAGCGGCAACTGGGAATAGGAAACTGGTCTATTAAGAAATATATGGATACCATAAAATAACTGAAAAAGAAAAATGTTAACGAAAATGACAAAATAAAACAAAGAAATGAAATATGAATAGAAACATTCGCAGCACAGGATATCCATTTAATCTCACTGCATGGGTTCATTCAACTACACGACCCAATAGATGTATGCAATTTATCATGAAAACGACAGCCATTTTATGACCACTACTTAACGAGGCTAACTTTTAATGGTCATACAGCCACAAGTCCAAATCCTGTTACAAACGATTTTGCACAAACCAAACAATGTGACCATCCATTTTGTTTGACTTGAAGAGTACAAGTGTTTGGCTTGGATTATTTCTCAACATTCACAAATTAAGGTTTTTCAAATGAAGTCTTCATGTATGCAGGAGAGTCCGATACCTGTTTCAGTTCTTTTTCCCGTAATTTAGTAAAATTTTCCAGATGTCTGTTTCTCTCCCTGGCAATCCTGAGATCTCTTTCCATACTCCTCTGTTCATCCCACTCCAAATCAAGGATTCTTCTTTCTGCTTTCTGTTTCTCGTCTTCCTCATATCTCGAGAGCATAAGGTCAATTATGCGTTGATCCTAACAACAAAAGTGACAGTTTTTTTATAGACAACATAGTAAATTTCTAAATAAAATTAGAATCTTCACTCATTCTCCCAAATGAAACTATTTTTCAGTTTCAAAGATTATTTTTAAGCTATTAACCGGGCCTCAAATACGTACAGCTTTTTTGTTTCAAGACGCACTTGTTCGATCAGGTTTAAATTTTTAGGCGCTGCACCGTTTAGATTTTAACTGTACTCCTGGCTACATTAACAACTGCTATATACCAGGTGATCGGATCTTGCGCGCGCACAAAATGGTCTCAAAATGGCCGCCATTTTAAATTACAGTCGTTAGTTTTAAAACAAATCTTAGTACTATCAAAACTCATTATTTAAATGTATTTATCAGCTAAAGTTGTAGATGGGCTAAAAGACAACTTCTTTGTTGAATGTAATTACCAGAACTTGTCTGTTTAATAGTTCATTTTACGTTATTTGTTTCTTTAGCAAAACGAGAAAACAACAGCGATCGTTATTAATATCGCAGCGCGTTCTGGGATGGTGCCTTTTGGCAGACCTGAAAGCGCGCGCTGATTGGCTTACTCCAAGCACGTGATGAATGTCCGATCACCTGGTATATTTTCAAACGCCATATTGACCACTTGTGATAATAATTAGTGAAAGTTTCTTCATTTCGACACAATACAATTATGTTGATCTTGCATTTTACTCCTTAAGCCGCTCTTTTGTCAGAAATAACTGTTGGTGAAATGGAGGGTTACAATTTCTAATCACACTTTATCAGTTTTACCTACAATCAGTATCGACGAACTTGTGGCCTAACTTGGATGTTTTAGGTGCGTTTGAAAACTTCTTGTCATATATGCAACCAAACGTTCGCAAGCTTTAAGCCTTACGATTATATATTGAAATTAAATTACAGGTGTTCCTTAAAGTCAATTTGCAAAAGTTTCCAAGTGCATGCGAAACTGATCAGGACAGTTAAACACACGGCGTTTTCAACTCAGTTAGACCAGTGTCGAATTGAAGGAAAGAGGAACTAAGGCCTGTTTTAGATCTCGTACTTCAGTCGTTAACCTTGATGGCAAAATTTGGAATGAAACAAATTTGTTATTATTTTACTATGTTACCATTTTGTTACTATTTTATACTTGTACATATCTTATAACAAGCATGTAATTTTGGATAGTTTAAATAAAGTTTAAATAAAGACAATTATTATTATTAAATTGTGATAGTCCAATGAACTTAATATTATTAGTGGGAAATTATTTAACATGTGTACAAAATAAACCCGTCAGACTTCTATAATTTGTTTTGAACTTGGATTTACAGCTAAAGTACAAGGGTTTCAATTAAATTCGACCAAAATACGACGTCTAAAACAGGCCCAAGTGTGAATGAAGAGATTTTTCCCAGAATATTTGTTACGTTTAAAAGCAATCAAAAACGTAAGCAAAGTAGCAAATACAAAATCCAGACAAAGAAATTTGAGCCGGCAAAAAAGGGGAACGTGTACAACAGACAGTACCCCATTCAGTTCAAAAAGTTAGTATAAAGACTTAATACATGTATAATATTTCAGAAGTTACTCACTCACTCACTCACTCACTCAATCAATCAATCAATCAACAGTCACTCTCATCATTCATCCCAACCGACCTTTTCTGACATGTTGGCTGCTCCAGCTAATGCTGGCACTGACATATCTGCAAGCAGACTATCCATTGACATTGAGCGACGCTTTATTTTTCTTGTGGCCCTCGCAAATGATGATGATGAAGCATTGCTGGAGCGTCGAGTGACCCGAGGTGAGGACTGAGCTGATGATATCCCCAGTCCACTGTCGATCCAGGGGCTTCTAGTCCCAGGTTGCCGAAGTGGCACACTTGAGTCACCAGCCTCTGAATCTGACGATTCTCCATATGTGCGAATGTCTCGAGGACTCTGACTTCTTTCACTTTGAAAAAATAATTAAATGTAAGAAACAAAAGTTTATGAGAAATTATGCTACCCGAGAATCTGTCTAAAATATGTGTTCATATCAATTCAGTACGTATATTTTTCAACTATAAGTTTAAATTCAGACAGACAATTTAAATTTCTGATATTTTATCTTGGATGCTAAATTTTTGGACGTTATTCATAATTATTTAAGAAAGACATTTCAGACGCTTTCCATGAAGCAATACAAAAGTGAAACCTAGATACTTCAAGGTCACAAACGGTAGTTAAACTGAAGAACTAACTCAATGGACAAAAAATGAACGTATCAAAATATCACTGTATTTTCGCATGTGTTGTTGGTATTGATTTTAAACAAGAAATATTTGGCTTTTTTTGTGATTAAACCATGATAAATTTCTACTAAAACGATTAGAACACTCGAATTTGTTTTCTAAGTTTTCTGTTTCTATTATTACTTTCAACGATTTTCAAGGAAAGTTAGCCTCCCTGCAGACTTTTATTCTCCTTCGAGAGGTCTCTCCCTTGGAGAAACAACAAAATGATTTTAAAATGATTACATTTCATGGTTCCTGTGATGATTTGATACTTTAAGTGGAATATGATGCTAGCAGAAACCTTGGATTTGGTTTTCCTGAAGGGGGTTTGTGTCTGAGTGGAGGAGAGCCTTCGCTAGCTGTCCTGGTGAGTTGAGCGACTTTATCTTTTCTTCTGCTATAAGTGCTTTCCGTCTCCCCAAACATCTCCATCAGCCTGTAGTTTTGGAGTACAGTTGAACCTCGTTAACACAGACACCCCAAGAACAGAACAAAGTATCCATATTTGAGACGTTCACCTGAGACTTCATAGTCTAATATCACAAAGAGTTGCAGTGACTGCAGTATAATTAACTCTATAAAAGGCTAGTAGTTAACAATTATCCTTCAAAGTGGAGGTGACGTGGTGGATATTTACTGAGGCGTGAATGCACCGAGGTAAATATCTATCGCTAGCACCGACACTGAGGGGGATAACTGTTTTAGTATTAACCAAACAGGTGAATAGCACTTTTAAAAATAATCTAATTCCATTTTTTTCCAACAAAAAAAGTGAATGAAAAAAGTCTCGTGCGCACGCTTGTTTCATGCACGAGTGACTGAAGTGAACAGTACAGGATATTTTGGTGTTTGATGAACCAATCAGAGGGGTGAAAAGTGCTATTCACCTGTATGGCAAATACTAATATTTACCAGGGTCCAATTGTTCAAAGAGTGGATAACTTTATCCATCGGATAAATCCTTATTCACTGGATAAATCTACGCGTTCTTTACTTTGATTGGACAACGAGCAAGTTCTATCCGTTGGATAGGGATCTATCTGCTGGATAAAACTATCCATTCTTTGAACAACCGGACCCATATATCCAACTCTAGTGACTGTGTTTCTATTTGAACAACAAAATTCTTTGATCATTCAGGGAAACATTTTAAATTCTTTGATAAATTTTCAGCAGTTGGAATAAAACAAGAGTTTCTGAAGGGATTTTGTAAAGTTCGAAAACACAATACCCGATTACTGACCTTATGTTGCACCTTCACACAAGTATTAAGGGGGCTCCCATTAGTTTTGTTTCATGCATGAAAACAGACGATTTTTTTAAAAACTGGCATTAGTTTTATTGGAGAAAATTGGAAATCACAAGGATATGGCTTGATTGTACAAATCTAGTTGATAGTTGTTACAGTAACTGTGTCTACACACTAGTCAATGTGTTTTTAAATATTTTTCAACAGAACACAAAGTTCTGTTTTTTAAAATTCCTTATTATTGCTAACTGTTTTAAAAGATTTCACCAATTGCTTTAAACTTAGTAAACAACATAAAAAAAACCAAAAAAATCTGTCAATGCAGTTTGCACCAGCTTACATGTAACTTTTTCAAAATTTGAGGTGGCACCAAAATCTGATGATGCAATTTTTTTCTGACTTCTGATATGATAAAGATCTTTAAAACAATAAAAAATAATATTAACCGATTCACTTTGTATAAAATGTACTTGAATCTCAAAGAGGGTGAATGAAAATTGCAAACCCTTTACAGTTGCCATGAAACCATAATCAAAGTTGAGCTCTAGTAACAATATTCTTGACATATTAAAGAG
>JANRMR010210141.1:0-18264 GCA_025434825.1 Bergia sp. 'catenularis'
GTTCTTCAACTGTGACTTAACAATATCGGCAGATTTCTGATCTTTAAAGGGTATGATGACTCGAGTGACCTCTCCCGACATCTCTTTGGGCGTCTGCGGTAGCAGCTGGTCAGCAACCCTGGAATTGACGAAGGCGTTAAGTTTAGTTCAATATCTTATTCTAAACTTTGCTACATTTTTCATTTCAAGTTTGTATATTTCACAATTCATTTATGTAATTATTACTCCTTTGGTTCAAAAAAATAGATATGCAATGTCAATATATACAAACTCTGCATATTATAAGACTTTAATTAAAAAGCAAAATATCCGCCGAATTTTCTCTATTCATAAAAGTTCATGCTCTTGAAAATAGTCGCTTCTAGCAGTTTCACAAATTAATTTTCATAGATAAAATTAAACGAAGTCAAAAATTATTTCCGGCTTAGTTTAGAAACATCCGTAGCCTTTAGTCTCATAAAAAAAAAATAGCGGTTGTGGGAGAACTATAACGTTCTCGATTATTTGTTGCATTTTGGACAAAACAAGTTTGTCAAAGGGCCAAAATTACAGAAACTGCAAACGATGTACTATCTATAAAACAGCGCTTGGCGAGCAAGTTAAAAATTGCTTGAGACAGCTGGGTTGATCCCACAGTACGGCTGGTTCTCTTCGTATATATGGAACATGATAGAACAAATATTTTAAAAGCAGTCGATGAATATGGTGGGAGCATGGATTTAAAACCTTTAAAGGCAGTCATATGATTGTGGATTTCATATTTGCCATCTCCATACTGCTGTCATAAGACTGTAAATAGGTGCAATAACTGATGTTAGATCACTGGTGTTTTTTAAATTTAAAAGTATTTTACTGATTTGCAATTAGGATTTTAAAGGGATTTGCAATAAGACCTGAAATCCCATTTTGGGGGGATTTAAATAAGATGTTCATGTATGTATGTATGTATGTATGTATGTATGTATGTATGTATGTATGTATGTATGTGTGTATGTGTGTATGTGTGTATGTGTGTAATGTGTGTATGTGTGTATGTGTGTATGTGTGTATGTGTGTATGTGTGTATGTGCGTATGTATGTATATGTATGTATGTATGTACGTATGTACGTACGTAGGTATACATACCAGGTGCGTTCGATCCTGGCCAATTTTTACCTGTAAACCAGGATGCACAAGTTGAAAGAAAATGTTTATTATAGCATAATACAGGTGCACGATACATGTTGGATGTTTTCATAGTGCGATGACCGGCGGGCCTATATAGATTTTTGCGAAATTTAAATAAAAAACTTGTAAGCCAGTGCTTACCTGGCTTATAGGCAGATAGGCTCTGCATACATGTTTGTATGTATCTGTAAATGTAGGTCAGTGTGTAATCAGTGCGTAATTCACATCTAAAACAAGATGCATGTAAAAAAAGTCTAAACGGAGTTTATTCTGTGGAGTTGTTTCATCCTTCCGTACAAATTAAGTACATCAGACTTCTACAGTTAAATTTAGACAAAATAACTTCTACCGTCGAGTTTAACGGCTTCAAATAAGCTCGGCTGAATTTAGCTCAACTGTATCACGGCGTCTGAAACAGGCCTAAGGGAGAACGCATGAATGGCACTGCCAGTCCCCAGATGAGTATTAAAGCTAAACAAAAAAGGTATACGAATTACGATTGAAAAATAGTATAATTACAGAAATATGAAAGATAAAGCTGACGTACTAAATGAGGACATTGGCTAACTAGTTTGAAAATAGCTGTTTTTTTCTGCGTGGGCGAGTAAGCAGAATATCTGAAATATGTTTCGTTGATCAACAAAAGTTGATCATGACATAATTTTTCGACGTAGGGTTGGGTGTAAAGCTGACGTTACGTGCATTAGCCATTCGTCAGAGCAGACTGAAGAGTTGTGTGGATATTATTGTTTAAATAGCAGGATATTAATATATTTGAATCGAAAAAGTCGAATGGTGTCACTGGTTGAGATTCGGAGCATATAATTAGCTAGATTTTTGAAAACCTGTGAATGAATACCCGCTCATCGATCTCGTGGGGAGCTATGTGGCCGAGTTTGAAAAAGAGTCTTTGTTCTTTCTTTTTGCGAGACTCATTTCATTCTGTGTGTACGATGATTCCGCGAAAGCTAAAACTAAGCGAAATAAAATGGTAGTAGTTTCTCTCTTCATTCTCGATTGACCCCGATGTTTAGCTTCAACCCACTGCAGGTAAACAGTCCTTTGCGAGGTTCATGCACTATCATAGCAGGACGTCGGTGTTAGATTTGATAACTGGCCATAAGTATATTTTCCCATGGTGTATGATACAGAACCGGTTTTATTCGGCCGCTGTGAAGGAACTTATACTTTATTCCTGTTTAGACAGTTCAACTTTTACTGGCAGATTAGGAAGCCTATAGACCACTTCACTTCTTCTTATTTGTTTTGCCATATGGCATACATAAAAAATAAACGACGACCCATCTTGTTATTTCGCAAGAATAGCATGAAAACATAACAAAAGAGAAAAAACCAAGGCGAAATTGAGTGGCGTTGAACGTCGCAAATAGGCTCGCTGCGCAATATTCCTTTCACCTAAATAATGCCTTCCTGGTTATTAAAACAGCCGGCAACGGAACTCATTTCACCTTATTTTGCAATTTATGGTTATCTTTATATCATCTGTTGAAAGTTGAAAAACGCGGACGGAATTGGGTTTCCGTTTATAATGACACATATTTTACCAAGTCCATTATTAACAGCAGCAGCAGCGGCGGCGGTACTGTGTTCATTATCATCATCAGAAAACGCTGTTTGAGGAAATAAGGTAACTCCTAAGCTTTCGTGTGAATAATTATTATCGTTACAAAGTCGATATATATATTTACCGTGTGGCATGAAATTTTCGCGGGAACTAATTTTCGCGATTTTCGCGGATTTTCCAACGATCCGCGAAAATTAGTTCCCATGAAAGTAAACTCCCGCGAAAAATAAATCCACGAAAATTTACTCCATTTATTTTGATTATCGAATTTCAATTAAACTGACTGAAAACAGTATTACAACCTTCTTTAATACAATTGGAACACAATATAACATAACGAACAGTATCTATAATAATAATATTTGTGGTCCGCTTTGGGTAAATTTGATAACAACTTTGCTAACAAACAGAACAAAAGTGGATGGCTGCGGTACTGCTGGTACATTGGAATACACAAGACAACATTACATCATCTAGTTGTTATTTACAAGTATCGTCCATGAAATACCGTAATGGACAGGAGCTTGCCCGAGCTCCGCGAAAATTTGTTCCCAGCAGTAAAGTCTGAAATCAAAATTCGCGAAAATTTGTTCCCGCGAAATGCAAAAAATCGCCAATTCGCGAAATTAAACTCCCGCGAAAATTTCATGCCACACGGTAGGCTTCATGGGAACAGGTAAACGACTACAGTTGACCTCAAAAACTGACGTCATTTTCTCATTGAAAGTGATTGAATAATAACACAACAATGACGATAAATATAATGATAATAATAATAATAATACAAAAACTACAAAAACTACAAAAACATGAGTCATGACAAAGTAGCCCAAGTGATACACTGGCGGCTTTAATTTGTGACGGAAAAGCTGGGCTTTGAGAGGAACGATACATGGTATAACTGTGCGTACACCGGAACCGGTCCTTGAATCGGAGAAAATCAAGATCCTGTGGGACAGACAGACTGACTGAAACGAACAAACGAGATATTGTAGTGCTTAAAAATAACAACCAGAAAGTGATTTATCATTGACGTGGCGTGCGCTTTCGACACCGGGATTGGTGCGAAGGAACACGAAAAGGTAGAGACGTACAAGGACCTGAAAAGGAAGTTGACAAGGAACCGGAATTGTAAGAATTGCTATGATTGTCCCTGTCATAATTGGTTCCTGAGAACCCTCCCTAGAGGCCTGAAGAAATTGAAACTTAGAGTTGATGCAGAAGGCATGCTTGTTGGGGACAACAAGGATAGTAATTAGAAGAACAAAGAAACAAAGAGGTCAAGACACCCAAAGCCATGGGATGTGGCTTGACGTCGTTGGACATTTTCCAGCTTTGCTGTGATACTACTCTAAATAATGATGATGATGATGATGATGATAATAATAATAATAAAATTCAGTATTTGGAAAGCGCAAATTGCATAATAAAATGTTCAAATACGCTTATATATAAAAATAAAAACATATGCCTATGGGACACATTTAATAAAAGTGAATATCGACTAGGAATAACAAGCTACGAGTAAAAATGTTTCTTGAATAAAAATATTTTAAATTGGGTTTTATAAAATGACAAAGAAGATTAAGTATTTGTGATGGCCGTCGGTAGTGAAGGACTTGAGTATGATAAGGTCCTGTCACCAAGTATTTTAAGAGAACGGACAGGTGGAAACGCCAGTAGGGGAATATTGTCGGACAGGAGGAAGTACTTTGTTCACTGTTTCAGAGATATGAGATCTTTGATGTAAGTATGTGTCCGGTGATGAAGACTTTTGAAGGTTTTGAATAGCAACGTTTCAAGAGGATTTTACAACATGTCTGGTGTATAAAATGTCCACCTTTAAGTCTCGTTTTAAATCTCTGATATTATTTTTAATGTTATTAACCAATATAGAGTTGAATATGCGAGCATATTTTATTGCGTAATAAATTGTACGGAAGGGTGGGACTGTGGGCGTTTTTTCCTCAGGTCAGAGAATTGGACAAACTGAATTAAAAACAAATAAACACACGATCACGTAAAAATAGCTCTAGCGAATCAATGAGAGCATTTTAACTGATTCGGTAGTATAGTTTCGCAACATTTCGCTATTGTGAACATGGACGAATTTAAGTGTATGACAAGAATAGTTGCAGCACTAACAGTTTCTACAATCACAACTTAGCTGCGCTCGATTGACGTTATCCGGAATAGGAAGTATTTGTAGCAAGGACTTTGATCCCTTCAATCGAGCAGTTTCTTTTTTTCAAACAATAGCTCGGCCGGGGTTATTCATTTAATTGTTTACGACCTCGAGATAATGTTAAGAATTCTTTCTGAACTTGAAATGGTCAATCGAACGCACCTCAAAATGTGGAGACTTACACAAAGAAAAAATGTAACATTAATTTCATTGGCAGACCAGTGCACTACATACAAATAACTGGCTTCTTGTGGCTTAGGCATGGAACATATTTATTTTAACATACCAGTTTCTTGCTGGAGATTAAAATCGTCACAATTAAAACCGTCAAGCGATAGAAATAGTAAGCAAAAATAAAGTGGAACATCGCCTTCCATTGTTGTTAAGCCAACTGAAATCATCTCAACTGATGAATGAAGATTGATGTTAAAGGTGAGTAGTTGAGCCAATATCGTGACCTCCCGAAGCATCAATGTTTTAAAAATACTGATTTATTGTATTGTGTGACATTTTAACTTAATCTAGTAACGAAACCAAGTCAACAAACTACTAGCTTCGCTTACTTTAATATGTTTGACTTCTTCCTAATTTTACATCACTTTCATTTACTTTTAACTTGATCAGTTGTGCCGATGTTGTGCTTTTGATATTGGTTTTCATAAATGACGTAATTGAAGATGTTGGCTCATTTAGCCAAAGTCTTGATTAGGAATATTTTCATAGACTTCACTGATACTAGCCGCATCAAAACCTTGTGATCGTGATCAACATGAAACTTTCGCATAATGAGATCTAGAAATAAACTATCGGATAAGAAAATATTGCGATGTTCGTTAATTAAACGTCATCCTTTATTATAAGGACAGCATCAGTTACTTTTTATAATATGCTAATTGGCAATAAAAAGGTGATATGAATCATCAGTACACGAAGAGTCGCCCATCTGTTGAGCAGGCTCTTGCAATACTTCAATGCAGTAAATACGCGGCGTTATAACTCCAAATACCATACTATGAGTCAGTTGAATGAGATTTCCATGATCTGACATACATTTTAAAAAACTACTTAAAAGGTCGCCTTTCATTGTTTTTTGCAGCCTTCATGTTAATAACTTTCAGGTAAGAACTCAGAGAAATAATTTGCGTTTTAGCAAACATGTTATCAAATTATATTGATTTTAGTTGGTTAATCGTCTGGGTGAATGTAGTTCTTAGACTGCTGTTGGTTGTGACTTACGTTTCGGTCTCACTACATTGTATCTTGTAAATAAATCCCGGTCTAGGTTCTGTATTTTTCATTTGATTTTAATGTTTTCAGTGAGCACCGTAGCGTTAAATTGTGTAATAACATTATCCAGCACTACAGATAAATGTATTCCGTTCGTTCAACCATTTGCTCTAGCAGAATAAGTGTTGGTAAGACGGCTTCAAACTGCCTCTCCACTTTCAGTCTAACAACTTTAATAATTATATTTGATGACGGGTTGACGGCAGGCATTTCTTTTGAAATGTGTTTAATGTTTTATAAATTAACGTTTTACAAATATGTGTAGCTTCTAGTTGCAAAACTACTTCAGTTGCGCACAAAAAGTCATAACCTTTTCTTTGATCCAAAAACGTATTAAGTGTATCACTTATTCAATAATTCATTCTCTCTTAATCATCTTATATAGTTAATTGTATTTGTATCAGTAGGTGAAATACGCTTTTAACACTATTAGTTACTCTTGTTGAATGTATCATATTTGAGGTTTCCCTCCGCCCCAAAATGGTGGCTTTGATAACCAGCGCAATATGTTTTTCTGCGAACAAACAATTGCTCATGGAATTCGTGGAGCTAATTAAACAAGCATTTGTCTCGGCATAAATTATGGTTGCAAGCTTTTTAAAAATATTATTGTATCGTTACAAGAGTTAAAGTTCGACATAAAATCACTCAACTACCCCAGAACGTATATTATCAAATTACGCGCAGTAATGTAAACTATCTCCCGAACCCTTAACCTCACTATAAGAGGACGAGAAATATTAACAATAGTGACTGTATTCCTTGCAGAGGTTAACAGTGCATAATCTTCAGTTGGAAACAACTACAAATGGAGCCTGCCAAAATGCTTATTCACCATTTTATTTGCCTGGTGCTTGTTGTCAACTATGGTAGATGCGGAACTGTGTACCCCTCAATTCAGTGGGTGCCCAGCAACCCTATGTGAGTACACTTCCCAGGAAATTTTGAGTAATGAACTTGTAACAAGCATGATGGCAGATTCTTAAACAGACTTTAGTAGACAAGCGAATGATGATATTGCTAACGTATTTGAACTCAGTACTAGAGGACATATTGTCGATAATAGAAAGTGGGTTCGTGATGTTAAAATACAGCAAGATAAACTTTTAAATAAGACGAGAAAACTTCAAAAAGGTTACGTAGTAGCAATTACCAGTAGCAGTTAATTAGATTCTTAATGGATGTTTTCATAGCATCAGATGTTTCATACCAAAATTGACCGTTAGTTGGATGCCGCCTTGAAAATTTTAAGTTTTGAAAAATTATCTCAGTTCTTTGCGCAATTGTCAGAGGAAACATCGTTTTACTAGCTAAAACCCTTGAAACAACTAATAAATCGTAATTTGCGAGTTTGTCAAAAAATATCAAAGTTTGAAATCGAATTCCAATTTACACATTTTAACTCGAATGAATCATGACGGATAACGTCTTCTAAATATAATCAAACAATGTGTCTATCATCAATAGTTCAGTAGTGGTCAGAAGGTGATCGATATTAATTGGTCAAAAGTCTAGAGATATAATGATTCTTCCCCCCTCCATCTTCATTCCCGCAATATACCAAAAAAGAACTGTTTTTACACCTACAGCTCAAACGTCTTCATTCATTTGCAGATTTGAAACCAAGAATTACACGTTAGACGTAATTTCCTTCTCGAAAATCAGGCTGGTATGTCCCAACCCTACCAATGTCGCAACTATAACGGAACACCAGCCAGTTAAGGAAGAGATGTACGAGAATATTTGGATTGTAGACAAAAAATCCTACGATGCGTGCAATGTCGATGGAAGGAACCCCCAGAACAAGATTATCTTCCGCTGTGACAAACCAGTAAAGCTTTCTTACTACACAATTGTATTTCAAATATATTCCGCAACAAAGAACGGGTTGGAGTTTACACCGGGAAAGACCTATTACTTCGTCTGTAAGTTTAGTTGATTTATTAGGCAGAACTGATAACTTAACAAGATAAAACTTATGCAGCTGTAGTGAAAACAAGATATTTCAACGCAAAATCAACAAATTGGATTTGTAAGTTTTTAAATGTCGGCCGCACAGGTCTTTCCCTGGGTGCCAGAGGTACGGCTCACTGTCAGAAAAGGGAAATACGAAAAATAAGATGATAGATGATAGGCATATACATGACAGAACATAACTTCCCATTACCATTGTCAGTACCATTACTATTACCATAACCATAACCATTACCATTACCATTACATTACCATTACCAATACCTTTATCATAACCATTACCGTTATCATTATCATTACCATTACCATTACCATACCTTTACCATAACCATTACCATTACCATTACCATTACCATTGCCATTACTATTGCCATTACCCTTACCGTTATCGTCACCATTACCATTACTATTACCATTATCATTATCATTATCATTACCATTACCATTACCATACCATTACCAATACCTTACCATAACCATTACCATTGCCATTACTATTGCCATTATCATTACCCTTACCATTACCATGCATCACCATTACCATTACTATTACCATTACCATTACCATTACTCTTACCATTACCATCACCATTACCATTACTCTTACCATTACCCTTACCATTACCCTTACCCTTACCCTTACCCTTACCCTTACCATTACCATTACTCTTACCATTACCATTACTATTACCATGACCATTACCCTTACCTTTACCATTACCATTAACATGAGCATTAGCTTTAGCTTTAGCATTAACATTACCATTCACATTACCCTTACCCTTACCATTGCCATTATCATTACCCTTACCCTTACCCTTACCATTATCATTACCCTTACCCTTACCCTTACCATTACCATTACCATTAATATTACCATTACCATTAACATTAACATTAACCATAACATTAACCATAACATTAACATTAACATTAGCATTAACAATAGCATTAGCATTAGCATTAGCATTAGCATTAACCTTAACCTTAACCTTAACCTTACCCTTGCTATTACCATTACCATTACCACTCTCAGAAACAATTAAGTCGGCAAAGAGTCACCTGATCAGCACAGCCATCAAGATTTTAAGATTCAGCTGCTTCAACTTTTTCCCCAAATTAAAAAAGGTGAAAGTTCTAAATACTAACATTTCTACTAGTATTAAATTAGTAACGCATGCGCACTTGTATTTTTTATAGCGACCTCTAATGGATCTCAATTGTCACTGGATAACACCAAGGGGGGACATTGCAAGAGCGATAACATGAGACTCGCAATTCACATCTGTAAGAGCAACAATGGAGGTACGATAGAGAAATATTTGATACAACGCAATACCACACAAATCCTACTACTAGTCTTTCGTATCCCAAACCAGTAAATGGCTCGTATCTCCCCAGCTGTAAAGCATATTAAGGGGGAACTTCTTCTCTTATTTTGTTGTGATTAAGGAGACCAGAGAGGCTCCACAAGGCGTCTGCCTAACACGCTTATCTTATCGTCTGTTTGCTTTCTTCGTCTTGTCATTCAATTAGAAGAAACATATTTTCACAAATCCAAAACCAGAAAAAAAGATAGGTGTAATTAGTTTTGAAGTAATAATCACACTTATCTTATAATTATGAACCATAACAACTTTAAATAAAGGAAAGAACACCACGCGTGGCATCTCGTGACGACAGTAGGTCAATTGAGAAAGGCCACACTCGTGACTGGACTTCGTAAAATAATAACGCGATGCATTGTGATAAAAAAGTAAAAAGTTGGAAGCTTTGTTTTGTGGCTAAAAAGAAGATCGAGATTTTTACTTGCTACGGATTAAAGTTGCTACCTTGCTCGCTCACTTCAGGCTAACTTGGTACAGCAACTTTTGTACACGCAAAGTTTTAAGTCATTCGAAAATTAATTTGTGAAATTAAGAATGCAGAGAAGGTTTGACACTCGGCCTCCAGAGAGAAAAGAGATAGAAAAGGGCACACGACAAAGAGAGAAGATTAATTTTAAATTGGAAATGTTTGTTGTTGTTTATAAAATGTGACAACCGAAGCAGCTTTTTATGGTGATTTTTGTTAAACACACGTCTCTGCATGCGGTTGCTAGATGTGACCTGATTCTTGAATGCTTACTAGCTTTACAATTGCTTGTTTGAGTTGCTTTTAAATTACATGTGATTGAACTACTTGCTTGTGTACAAACTATCATTCGTAGGTTTTAGTGACATTTATTTTTCCTTTTTCAGCCTGTGGAAAGAGAATAAAGCATCCAAAGTCCTGCTAATGTCTGCAAAATGGAAGGAAGATAATGCGCCATATATTCAATCGCTTCTCTGATTGATGCTTGACCATATCTATATTGATGGGAATTTTTACGTTTTCTCACAAACTTAGTCGGGAAGAGTAAAAGGCTCAAATGTTTTAAAATTCCCTAAATTAAATAAAGGTCCTGAATCTAATAAAGATTTGCTCCTCAATATAACAATGGTACTAAATGTGATAAAGGTTCTAAACGAAAAACAATTAAGATTGGTCTTAATAAAGACCCTTCGTGTTTTAAGATTTAATCTTATATGTAATAAATCGTTGTTCCAAAATTGATTACACTTAGGGACTAAAAAGGAGGCATCAAATGTAACAAAAGATAAACAGAAGCAGGCGTAGCTCAGTTGGTAAGTGTGCGGCCTTCGGAGCTGGAGATCCCCAGTTCGATCCTCGGTAACCCCAACGTCTACTTCGACTTTCCTCTGATCCGTGTAGCTTTAGTTTTAAATACCGTAAAACGGAGCACTGACAGAGGGAGGGGGGTAAAGTGTGCAACACGTTTATCAGTAGAATTACTGTCACGTGTTACCCTCGTTAAAGAAAGTAGCTTTACCTTTACTTTTAAAGTCCCTAAATGTAATAAAGACGTAAAATAAAATGACGACTTGGTCATAAATGCAACATAAAAAAGTTTAAAATTAAAAGTTCTAATTAACGTATTGTTGGGGAGGGGAAGGGGGTTAAAAGTAACCTTTTTACTTCATAGTGCTCCACTTCTTTCTTGTTGTTGTATTAGCAAATGACATCAGAATCGATTGAATACTTAATTTTGCTAACGATTTAAAAAATAGAGTGTAATAGCTACGGCTGTTACATATATTTGCAGGTGCTCTCCGCGGGGCTTTTCAACTCCCTGTTCACAGCAAGTTTATGGTTCAGTGGCTGAGGGTCTTATCCAGACCGCTATTAGCGGTTCACAATGGTTTCTGTCTGAGACATTTTAAAAGTTATGCCCTCAGTTAACTAGACCACAACACCGGGATTACCCTACTCTTCTCAAGAAGTGTGTGGGTTCTTTTAAGTTCCCCGATAGAAGGTCGAGAGACTAGATCAACGGCTTAACGTCCCTGTCCGCGGATGGTGTGGCGAAAGAAGGTCGCACAAAGTTCAACTTTCGATCAGGCCGGGGCTTCTGACGCGGGACCTCCTGCTTGGCATTCAGTGATCTAACCAACCGAACTGCACTAACCTCGCACACACGCTGTTACGTTGTATAACATGATGCCACGGAAAAAATTGCCTTGAATGAGTTAAGACTTTAAGATAAAAGGACAAAAAAACAAACAGAACAAAAACCGCTTATAACAAAATCTATTTGCTCTTAGACCTTACATCTGATTTCCAGAAAGTTTCATTGTCACGTCCGGAAAACAATTAATTTATAAAACAAGGGGAGCAAAGAACTTCACGACGTATAATAAACAGCAACGAGTTGTGGTGATATGTGGTTAATGGCCCGAACTACAATATTTTAAAAGTATTAAGTAAACTAAATTCGGTTCTCTCCAGCCTGTACAGAAATAAAGACAGCAAGGTGACAAAGTTAGCGCAGTCGGTTAGATCTCAGACTGCCACCTATGAGGTCCCGGGTTCAATCCCCGTCCCCGCAGACCTTCTGGCCGGACATTTTCTTGCCTTAAAAACAATTTGAGTTGAAACTTATCTTACTAACGTCAGCACCAATGCAAAATAGTCGACTAAATGAATTAAAGATGCGACGTCAGAAATTTTTTTTAACAATGTTACTTATTATCAGCAGTTTGGCATTTCAAAATTTATTAGCAGGCTACTTTTGCAGTAAGAGGTTGCATAAACTTGCGCCGTACCTCCCCTCTCTCTAACCCCTGCCACCCCTCCCTCCCCAAACATACACACGCATCAGCCAGTTTCCGCTTAAAAGTCAAGGCTGGCACTTAGGATTAATCCTGTAATTACGTACATTTTGGTTTACTTACTAAGAAAGTCATTGTTTGTGACAGTTTCGAAACCCTCAGTTTATTTGTCTCAAGTAAATCCGAATATAACTATAACCTATTAAAACTAAATATGATTTTTCTAATTCGTTTTGATATTCTTCACTGGCAGCACTTTGATTTGAACACTAACATTAAAAAACAATACAGATATTTTGCGTCATTTGCCCTTTTTAATAGATACTCTGTGTCAAAAGTTATTACATTTCGCGTCACTAAAACGGTACACGGTACTGTTTCAATGTGTGTAAGTCATTAAACTGTATATCGTATAAGAGCTGTTCTATTAGCGTCTAAACATGGACTTCAGAGACGTGTCTTGCCTCGCAAGCTGAAAAGAAAGCGAGAAGGAAATACTCAAACAGTACACTTGATTACTTACTTACGGTGGTCCCCAAGTATCACGGCAAAATCGAACTGCTTATTGTAAAGTAAAACTGCTTCATGCCAAAGTAAATTTTTTCTCGTCAAACTAATTTTAAAATTTAAACCAGGAGCAGTTTGACTTTACCGCGAAAAATTTACTTTGCTATGAAGCAGTTTTACTTTGCTGTGAATAACATTTACTTTGCCATGGGAAGCTTAACTTAGTCTACAAATCGTTTCTACATCGATTTTGCCAAAATAAATGGAGTATTTTACAATTGTTGTCATTTAATTCATTTTCAACAAAGCAGTGTATTCTGTGAAATATGCAAAAAATCAGAACTTTTCTTCATTTTGCGTTTGGCCTGAGAAAAATGCTTAGTATGGCTTTTGAATGATCATGTGAACAAATAAAACGAGCTTATAGGCTGTTTTGTTGTTGCGTTGTCAACAGTTGTTGTAAACTTGAGGGCTTTTTGAGTATTGAATTTTGTTTCCTTTGCTCTAATTCTCTTGGTCGATTGTATCTATTCATTGTACAAGAATTGGGATGGAATAGCTGGATATATATTTAGTTGCTCCTCACGAAGTAATCATAATATGTTGACATTCTTTTGTGATGTCAGTACATGAGAATATAACTTAAATTATCACATTGTTAAGATAATGTTTTATAGGTCGACAACTTACCACTTCCGAATTTACAGATGCGAAATGCAATCTTCATCTTATGAGACTTGCAGTGACCGCCCTTGGAGTTAGTAAGTGAGTTCTTTCTCCCGTCAGACGTAGCTGCAAGCATTTGCGTATATCAAAGTGAGTTTCGCCGTAAAAATTTTAGTATAATTTGTTGGTGTGTATGTTCAGCAAAAGAATTAAACTATAAATACATTCATTATTTATTAATTTACTTACTTACTTATTTACTTAATTACTTGTTTATTTATTTATTCATTCATTTGTTTTGTTTGTTTGTTTGTTTGTTTGTTTATTTAATTGTTATTGTATATTTTGCAAGTTAACGTTTTGTGTTATCAACGCTGCTACAAGAATATTTACAAATTCCCGTTAAATTATGCGTTTGTAATCACGTTTTAGTAATAAATACCCACAAGGAAAATAATGTCTGAATAGTTACTGACTTTTATTTTCGGTAGCAATACTGGTGCTTTAATTTTGTTTAAGAATGTACACACAGAGGCACTACCATTTAATCGGCAAATTATAAAACTGTTTCATGATACTTATATAAAATGGTGACGTATCGAAATACACAACTAACAAGCTTGGTTGTAATAGAAGATGTCTCGATTTTTTCTGTCCAAACGTCCGTTTCTTCATAATCAAGTGAGGAATGCGCTACTTTTGCTACTTTGTAATATCATTTACTTATACTCACAAATAAAGTAATATGTCTTTCCTGGCTTGAATTCCAACCCATTTAGAGTAGCTGAGTACATCTGAAATACGATGGTGTAATATTTCAGGGACAGTGGGGAATCACAGCGCAGTAGAAGTCTGTTACTTGGCTGACTCATGTCAACGTCACAGTTGTCATAGGAACGCTTGTCGACGACCCAGATGTTTTCGAACAGATGTTCCCTGGGTGGGTTATACAGCAGCGGTTTTGTTATACTAACAGGCGTGGGGCACACCAAACTGATCTTTGAGAAGGGCAAAACTTCCTTAATGTACCCATTGACTGCTTCAAACCTGTACGAAATAATTTTAAACTGTTAAAAGTGCTGTTATATTAAAGTCTGTATTTATTTTATGGCATTGTGATTTTATATGTGGAGATCAAATAGTGAATCTCGACCACCTCTGTTGATTCCTGCACCTCCAAATTTATACTTTCCAAACCAATCCGCACTTCACCCCCCCTCCCCCCCACCCTCAACTCAACCTCTCCTCTGCTTATTCAGAACCTCTAACAGGACGCTAATGGCACTACCATTCAAAATTTTAAAAATGGACATTTAAAATTACTTTTTTAAACAGTTCATCTCAGTGCAGTTTGCTCCACTTATGGAAGCCCTCGGTTATTTTTTTACAATTTAGTTGAAGACGTTTATGTCAATATTTTCGCAAAAAAGTTTAATTTGGTAGAAGAATTAGTTGTTGTTAAGCAACGGAGGATCCTTCTATAATTCAGTAACAGTTTTGTGACTCCTTTTGTGTAAATGTTAGTACTGAAATAATTAATTAATTTTTATTCGAACCAGGGTTTGTCAAGGATTGCTTTATTATTTAAAAAAATAAACTTTTATCCAGTGAAAATGTTTCGTTGTGATAAATGAACTGTTTTTAATTGTGTAAAGGTGTTGTTTTTATTACGAAATACTATACATTAGTGCTAAAGCGGTAAGTAATTGTTTTAATTAACAAATTATACATCTCCCCATTGTTGCCAGAAACTTACACTTATCCTTTTTAAAAGAGAGACCGATGTTTTCAAACCATCAAGCAAATAGTACAAATACTACATTCTAATAAGCAAGGTATAGAAAATCGTTATTTTCATTTGCTATTTTTTACAAATTAACTGCAACTTTGCGCAAGGACTTTTCAAAGTAAAAATAAACGAAACAGTGCAAATGAATGCGAAATATGCTTACTTCGGGTTGTTAGGCTCCCACTGAACAGATGGATACACAACACAATTGGAACCGTGTAGGAAAAAAATCAAACCACCAAGTAATCGAAGAACTGATATGCTGGGCTTCATTTTTTGCTGCTTCAGTTAAGCCAGGGAACTCATTCTGTGTTCAACCTCTGCTATAGCAAAAATGTAAACAATTGTAATGTGAGAACGGCGTTTTCATTAAGCAAAACACGTGGCAACTGCAGCTGCGTTTTCATTTAATCTAACTTGCCAAAAAGTGCAGAAACTGCTTTTGATTAAATTGATTCCTTGCACTTATAGCTGACAACCATATTCAATTTAAATCTGAATTTGTATGAACAAGTGGCCCACGCTAACAAACAGAAGACAAACCAGCGACAAAGAACGTGTCTCCGTTAAATAATGGACGATCACAGATTGTGCTCCTTGTTTTGTGTACATCACGTAATAAATTATGAAATGTGCAAAACTAACGTTAACGTGAAAGAGAGGATGGAAAGTAGACCGACAAAATACAAGCATGAAATTAAAGATATTAATTACATAGAACCCAACCTCAGGAAATAGTGTTTAATTAAATTCTTATCGAATTAAATGAATTTAGAGATGTAACAAATCACAGGTTAAAGATGAATGAAATGTGAACACCAGCTAACTATCAACACGTAAGACACATTAATTAAATTTACATTTTTTCAAGCAAATCAGTACTTCTTCATCCACGTTTCTTAATAGAAATGACAGTCTTGTACAAAAACGAAAGTGATTAATCAGTATTATTGACTATATACTGTCTTATATTAAGAATAAGTCTTACTAACAGTTTCAACATTATTGAATACATGAAAAGCTTCCAGAAGAACAAATACAGTTTCACTCCTTCCCCTCAAAGAACATTTAAAAGTTACTGTATAATATTTTCACCAGCCTAAAAATAAGAAAAAGAACGATTATTAAACTTTTTGCTCAATGTAAAACCCAAGAAAGCTGTTAGATCACTGTATCTTTAATATAATGATCGTTCAGTTGTATATTTTTGAAGATAGATAAATATAGTTACTATTGCGAAACCCAAAACTGAGTTTAACCCACAACATTTTAACATATGAATGATATAAACAGTTGAAAACAATTCGCATAAACGTCGTGTGCCTTCCCTTTTTTGAAAATGTTAAAAAGAGCTAACAAGGTCCTAATTTCCGAACCAGGCTGACAAAAGAAATGCCAGTTTGCATCTAACATAAGAAATTAATTTTAACCTTTACTAAGGAAAAACGTTGCATTTCGGTCGACCTTAAATCAGTCGACTTTAAATTGGAGCGGTAAACTTGTCTAAATGAATTGTAGAGCTTGATGAGTTTCAGGATTCGTCCGGCAATTTAAAACATCTATACGAACATACTCTTTAGATTTGAAAACAATTCATTTTAGATGAATATTTGCAGTCGAATTAGTTCAGCTGTAACTCCGATTAAGTTCGACCAACTCGAGTTCGACTGATGTATGACATTTGATCCATTTCCTCATCAATACGCGAACCCAGATATGCTTTTAATAGTGGATTCTGAAAACAGGTTGATAGTGCCTTCAAACAGAAGTGTTTCATAAAGCTTAGGACGAAGCAGGCAGCTAACCCCATTTTCTAGAGTAAATATTTGATTTTCTTATTATTTCATGTCAGTTGTACGTGCTTTTATCTATTGACACACATAAAGTCAAAAGAAACAAAACACACTGGTATTATTTGACTAAGATCATCAGCCAACGGACAGAAAAAACCATTGTCTCTCAAAGATTTTTTGAAAACAAAATGGACGATTGGAATTGGGATTGAAAAGTAGGTTCAATTGCATTCCCCACCCCTTCCCTCGTGAATTATTCCCTTTTAGCAGAAATTTAACGTAGTTTAGTTATTGAAAACACACGAGTATACAACCGCTGGTCAGGCGTATAGCAGCACTCGTATCAGTGAACGACTGACAGGCGGTCTTTTTGTTGGGTTGGACGAGTTCTTAAGGAGAGACTGGGGAGAAGCGAAAAGAGAGAGGGGAGAGGTCCGGACAAAAAGGAGAAACTTTCCTTAACCTGAATATGATCACTCGAACACACCCCCAAAACTAAAGGTGCATTATTCAGTCAGCAACCGCCTGTCACACTTGATGAAGCATGACAGAGAATATATGCACAACAGCTGGTAAATTTATTAAAAAGCCCTTTTAAAATTCATTCGATTTCTGGTGTCATAACAACATAACGAATTTAATGTTCAATTTATGGATGTTGGTTTTGACCGATTGTCATAAACATTTTGGAAATTGTTGCTTTTTTTTAACTCTATAAAAGCCAGAAT
The DNA here is from genome assembly GCA_025434825.1 of Bergia sp. 'catenularis'. Taxonomy (NCBI): domain Eukaryota; kingdom Metazoa; phylum Cnidaria; class Anthozoa; order Zoantharia; family Parazoanthidae; genus Bergia; species Bergia sp. 'catenularis'. The sequence continues at coordinate 17,834 of JANRMR010210141.1, forward strand.
TTTGCTGCCACCGGTTCGCCGGTTCGTTCCCCTTTATTGTAAAGAGCCAGTCTATAGTTTGCAAGTGTACTAGAAAACGGAAAATCGATTGATAAGGTGTTCTTGTTTTAAGAAAGAAAACCGGGAAAAATTGTTGATATAAATGAGAAAAGAAGCCGCCAAGTGAACAGCAGGAGTGCAGTTAAATTTCAGAGCTTCTTTATCAGAACTTTTAGAGTTTGGAACAACCTTCTCAAGAACTGCTTTCAAAAAAGTACCGAAAGCCCGCTATTTCAAAGTTTTGAATACGAACTTTATTACTGATGTAGTTAGTTCATAGCGGTCAAACTGTTTTAACTTTATTACTAATGTAGCTCGTTCATAGCGGTCAAACTGTTTTAACTTTATTACTGATGTAGTTCGTTCATAGCGGTCAAACTGTTTTAACTTTA
>JANRMR010210252.1:0-11966 GCA_025434825.1 Bergia sp. 'catenularis'
ACCTCCACACTACATACTCCTTTACAATACAACCACAGCCATCTAAAGTATGCTTTATTCACCTCTATACTACTGCACGGTTCATACAAAAATTTTGGAAAAAATTCAAGGACTTTTCAAGGATAGTTGACACTTTTTCAAGGACTGTTTGTCGCACCACGATAAACAATTTAATTGATATTTATGAAGAATAGATTGCATACCACCAGCTGCAAACATTTAACTTTGTCAGTCTCCAGAAAATGAGAAGATACTTGATCTGAAACTTAGGAAACTGAAAAAGCTGGAATAACTATATTGATGTTTATTCTTTCAGTTTGGTAAGTTTCAGGTCAAGCTAGTTCCTTCTCTATTTCTGCAACTTCTTCAGCTTTTCTTTTTGCTGTGGCACCGGCGTAGAGAATTGGCCATACATTATTTCATCTCAAACAAAATTCAAGGATATTTGCAAATTTTCAAGGAGTTTTTGAACAAATTCAAGGACTTTTCAAGGACAAAAGCTGATATTTCAAAATTCAAGGCCTTTTCAAGGACTGGTTTGTTTTTCAAGGACTTTTCAGGGCCCATGTGAACCATGTACTGTCACTACTAAACTGCAGACAGCTTTATTAATTGTAAAGACAATTCTGTACTGTACAGACATCCTGATCTATAGACAAGACACCTCAGCAGTATAGACATCTTTAAATATTTTACAAACACTTGATGAACAACACCTCTAAAACATGAACAACTTCTTTCCTTCACTGAACATGCTAACTGGATTCTACAGTTTATTTACCTTTTGCAGGAATGACATCAATGCCTGATCGATATAGTGACTCCTCATCATTCCAGTCTTGGTTGCGCATGACAGTTTTAATACTGCACAGAATAACTAGCACACACATGCATGAGCCCGTCAATTTTCTACTCAGGCTGGAAGGAGCGTGGCCATATAATCTGTCCACTCCAATGCCAGCAAGAAGGCAAAAACCAACACTGGGAATGTATAATATTCGCTCAGCAATAACAAACCCAACATAGAAAAACAGGTTTGTTGCCGGGATAAAAGACACTATAGCAGTCGCCATAGCTACCAAAGCGGCTTTTTCACCTCTTGTCCTTGTTGTAATCAAGGAAGCTTCAAATTCATTAATATTGTTCATCTTTTCCAAACAAGAATGTGTTCTATTGGGAAATTTTGAATGTGAGGACTGACTTCTTTTGAGTGAATGATTTCCTTTTCTGTTGCGATTGTCATCGTATACCCTACCCCTGTGTGTTGGTGTTCTTGCATTTCCATTTAACTGGAAATCAGAAACATCTGACATGGATGAACTCTCTGACATAACTCTCTTTAAAAGATGTACTCCTATAAATGCTAGAAATCCATAAAATAACATTGAGATCAAATTCCGAGGATCCCAAATAGACTCAATTAAAGGAATGGTGTCCATAGACCAATCAAAACTTAGAATTCTTGGGCATAATAGTAGCCAGAAATCCATAACTGGTAAAAACAGAAATGTCAACATCCGTGTAAGGAACTGGTCAGTGTTGGCAGCTGGGTTGTCAGATGGAGCAAACTCTGGAGGCTGACTGCCCATAAGAAGCATTCTAATCAATAACAATGTAATGCCTGTCACACAAAGCACCACAAAACGTACAGCCACTCCATTAGCAAAGACCTGTTTAATATGAAAACAAAAAACAGATTATATACTGTAATAAATAATATTATAATAAAAATATTTATATGCAAACTGAGAGAGCTCACAGTTCTTACATCATTAATATAATTATGTACTTTTAACTGCATCACTACTTCACCAACTGATACTTGTCCCACAGAAATACATCTGGTATTGTAAAACATCAAGGTATTTATTTTCTTAGTTTTCTCATCATTGACTGAAGGGTTAACCCTTCCAGCCCAGTTTATCAACTTGTATCTTCTCCTTACAACTTCACTATAAAATAAGATGTTTGGTTGTGAGAACAAAGAAACTGATCAAACACAGCAAACTAACTGATATGAAGAGTAAAATTCTCCCAAGCATTTAAAAGTAAAGCATGGATACTGTTTAGGAGAATTTAGCCACACATCAAAAGTTAAGTTTGACACTGAAAGGGTTAATACTCATTTGCTGATATTTTACCTCCCTAACGGACTGTAGTACATTCCCGTATATGTAGGTGATCTTACTGACACAGATGACATCATAGATGGCACAAACTCCAATTACTGTGATTCCCTGTTCCTTTGTTAACATTGCGACAGCACATAACATCATGCTGCCTAATAACCAAGCCCACTTTGTTTTGCTGTGCTCATCACTCGCAGGTGGGGCATGTCCTGAGGTTGCCTTAATGTAGGCCAGCAGAGAGCTCACGAAGAACAAGCATGCCCCAACATCTGCTCTGCCCACTACTCCAGCAACTGCTTCTGTTAGTTTAAAAAATAGGTACCCATAGGGTACATGTGGAGAGGAATGGTGAGACAGTAGAAGCAGAATTGTGAACAAAGAACATGACAATGCTATGCTACTGCTGACAGTACTACAGGCACATAATGCTATGTTGCGCTACAAAGGTGATCACACAGTTTTGCATTTCACTACATTCTAATCCACAACAAACTAATGAACAATGGCTAACTTTTTAATAAACCTTGAAAAATAATAATCTTAAGATGGTGGCAAATTAAACCTGTAAATCTTGGTATTTATTTTTTATTTCAAGTCGCTATTTTTTTATTTTTTTACCTTCTACTGCCAAAAACTATAACAATGAGTGGCTGTGACAATGACTACATTATCTAGAACTAAAGAGTGTAATGACAGTAGCTCCTTGGTGTAGTTAGTCACACAAATTGATCAACTTGAGTACCTGTATGCACTGGATGGACAGCAAACAGTGTTCCAGTCAAGAATGATGGCACATGAGCACCAACCAACTCATATGCTAACACTACCACCAGCCAACATACAGCACCATGGAGGGCGACATTAACAGCATGATATCCTCGAGGATTGAGACCATCTGCATAATAATTTAGCCGGAATGAAGCAACGCATACTGGTCTGTAGGATTTGTGGCTGCCACTATGCTTTAGTGGAGTCCCCCAGAAGTCATTGAACAACAAGTTAGACCAGGGAGAACTTGGAAGAAGATCTGAGTTCTTCTGCACAGCTCGACTGCAAATAAAAAGGCAAACTCAATGATTTGATCAGTGTGGTGTGACAGGCTGACAGTGCCCAAAAGTAATTATTAACTAATGAGAATGCAAAGGGGAGAGGGGAATGCAAGGGGAATCGTTTTTAAATAAAATAATAAATACTGCTTACATGTATCAAGACAAAGATAAAACCTTTCAGTGTTAATTTGTGTCACAGAGATTAATGTAGTTGGCCTGACTTAAATGGTAGATTTTTTATATAAAAATTATCAAAGTATATTAAAACAAAGCATAAAAATGCAAAAAACACAAAAAAGATCAGTTTAAGGTTTGAAAATATGTTTAGAAAGGTGTTAATTTCCACATCATTCACTATTTTCCAAATTCAGTTTGCCAACAACTTCACAAAAACATGATATTGACAGTTCTCTCCTTGGTATTTAATCATCTATTTATTTATTTATTTTATTTATCCCAATGATCTAAGAAAATATCAAAGCCTGTAACTGAAGCTGTTTCCTTTCTAAAGTGATAAATTCGCAAGAACTAACTTGAGTTTCATTTGATGTCTCAAGAAAGAAAACCAATGTTCTAGGCTCTGACACTTTTTAGATACTTGGGATAAAGTGTAATTCACCTTTGTTTATTTTTTAATTTAAATAAAATGCAAGAAGAGAACTGTCAGTAATGCAATATTTGTATGAGCTAGCCTGCAGTTGAACTGAATTTGGATGGAAGTGGTGTGGAAATTAGTACATTTCTAAACATTTTTTTAAAAAACAAAATATGTTCTTTAGTTGCTATTTTTGAGCTTCTATGTTTCTTGATAACTTTTATTCAAAATATAAACCATTTACACCAGAGCAAGTACCGTAAGGGGCTGATTTCGATAAAAGATTTTGCAGACTGCAATGTTAGTCTGGACAGTTATTTGTTTGTCAAATTATCTCAAATGATGGAACCAATAAAGTTGTTTTAACAGTTACTGTTGAAAGTAGACTCAAGGACAAGTTTTCTGAAATGACACTTGAAAATGAATGACTGATGAAGACTGGGTAAATATTTGGAACTGAACAGCCTTTATACTATATATTTTGCTATTACTTTTTTTCTAGTAAACCTTCAAAACTTTAGTTGATTGGATGACAGTAAAAGAAAAGAGTGGGAATAGCCTTAGTAAACCTGAAAATCAAGCAAACATTGAACCAAAAAATGACCAATGTAACCAAGATTCAAGAATAGCTTATTGAGGCCCTCCAAGGGGGGTGCTGCTATTGCTTTTTGCTTTGTTAAAAAGAAAAATGTCACCTCAAAAAACAAGCCAATAAAAGAGAAATGTCACTGTCAGTTTTTGTCAATTGTCGCTTGTCATTGATCAGAGGGAAGTTTGTCACCTATTTCTTAGGCCATGTCGCCTGTTGCATGAAACCCTCAGAAGGCCTCATTATTCTTTAAAAAATTCTTTAAAATTCAAAAGCACTGCACTACATCAAACTAGTACAATTGTGGCAATGTTTCAAAATTAATTTTAGTCCCATATCTTTTGAATATTTTGGTGCCTTAAAGTAGCAGAGCAATTACCCATCTTCATCTTTATTCGTTTCACAAAATGTCCAATCACCCACTTTTGAGCCTCTTGACTCTTAAATTAATAAATACTCAAAACTTCTGCCTTTCTTGTTGTAAATACACCTGTATTTTTTTTCAGCAACGTGCTCTTCCACAATTAAATTTTCAACTCAGGAGATATATATTAAGAATTGGCAATTAACATTTGATGAGCAGAAAATGTGGTGCCTTTTGCATAATTTTCCAAAGTGTTTTTTCCATTGTGTCCCCAATCCTTATAAGTATCTCTCGTGACACAGCTGTCAAAACGAAGGGTCAACAAAGCCAATAAAAAATTGATCTATAGTTTCAGGCAGGTTTATTCTTCTTGCGTTCAAATAAGTAGTATCGGTAAATAAGAACGTTTTTCTCGATATTCCACTTTTAAATAATTTCATCAGAGGTTCCTGGAAGATCGCTGACGGACCGCGACCCTATCGCATGTAACTTCGCAGCGACTTTAGATGATTTTTAAAACTTCAAATTACGAAGTACAGCTTTCTAAATCGACGACAAAAGCTTCCTTCGGCTTCAGATATCAGACGTTGTTGCTGATTTATTCATAAACTGATACAGGAAGAGTACATAGAATAAAACTATAAGAACCTTCCACTTGAAACGACATCCCGCAGAACTTACCACAAACCGCCGCAAGTGAATTGTTAATCCTTCGTGGAGAAGCATGTAATAAATTCTCACTCTCAGTCAGGCAAACGTAGACTACAGTATATACCGGTAAACATTTTAATTTTTAGATAATCCGAAGTGTTTTTTTTGCTTAGTCCTGTTAGTCTAGTTCTGGGAATGTCAACAAGCACTAAATGAGATACTTTTAAAAATAATTTCATTAAAAGTGCAGACAGAGTGATTGTGACTCGGCCCGCCTGCCGATCATGAAATTGAAATTCTCTGGATGAAAATTTTAAAACTGAAGATAATTTAGTGCCTTACCTATCATCATAAACGAAACCCGCCGATAAAGTGTTCAAATAACAAGCGATGCCCACGATTGTTACAAAACCCGCTGTATACCACCACTTCCATCTGCTTTCCTTCATCTCTGTATCCTTCTTTCATAATTACCACAACTGTTTTGATATGATCTCGACCAGGTTGTCTAAGCGTCCGCCATGTTTATAAACTTGGTAGCCACTCCCACAAAGGACTTACAACCAATCAAACCACAACCCCACAACCCCCCTCCCCCACTACCCGAAATTCTGACAGATTTTTTAAGGGAAAATTTAAAACTATTAAAGATTGTATACTTCGAAAGACAAAAGGGAACGGATGTACTGTATGTTAAAATAAGTTGATAGTGTTCTGTCCGAAGTCAGGTAGACGAGTATTTATCATCCAAGGCCCAGTTGTTCGAAAGCCGACTGGTGCTAACCCAGGGTTAAATATTTAATCCATGTTTGTGTTTACAACCTTACAGACTGATTTCAGTTGCCATTTTGGGTTTAGATATTGGGTTTCTAAGGAAAGTCTGAATAGTGTTTTAGAAGAACTTGAAACATTTCCTTGGTGAAGAAATTGCTCTTTGAAATTTGGCCTAACCCAGGGTTAAAATTGACCACCTTTCGAACAACTGACCCAGCCAGATTAACCCCAACTGCCCAAGGTTATTCTGGAGCAAATTATCTTCTTTGTTTGTATTTCATTCCTTTGTTGTAAATTGTTATTTTAATTAATACACATAAATAAGTTTGTTGTTGAGGTTCAGTTCAGGTTAACAATATCTTGTGTTTTCTGACCAACTGCCCATGGGGCCACAACTATCTCGCCCAAAAAATTTCCATATAGAGACTCTCGGTTATCCCAGTTGACTGACAAGACTCCGATCAGCGGCTCAGTTAAGTCAACTGTTTGTGGAACAACTTACTAGAAAACTATACGCAGAAATTTGAGGAAAGAGCAACAGCTGATATTTCAAATCGTGACAATGTTAGCCACAACTTGTTCCACACATCCCATTGTCTGATGTGCTGATAATAGCAACACAAAGCATGCCAAATGCAACCACATTTTGACAAGTTTCAAACACGATTCATAAATGTATATATTTCAGGTTTCTTTAGCTGACGTTCTTTACTGACTTTTCTTAATATTTACACCACAAAGTAAAACGAGTTTTAGTATCTCAAAAGAAACCTACAATTACAATTATGGGAAGAATCTAATTGTATAACAAAAGTCCGCGATCATGACACCAAACCAACATCGTTGCTTTAACTTTTTTTATTTTACGGACTGGTTGTGTTTCGGGTACCTGATATTGATTTATCTCAAATGTCAAACTGGGATAAAATAAACGAAGATAAACGAATCTATCTACAGGTAGATGATAAATTCTTTATTGGAATAAACTGGGCGAGTTGTCTTCAGCTAAACACAAAAGTGTGTAATAGTATAATTGTTTGGTAGTAAGACAAAACTGACCCCGAAAGACAAAACAAGAAGAGGAATATATGTTGAGATAATTTGCATTTTTATGCTTCATCAGTACAATCGAAAATAACGCGATACATTGTACACTAAATACAAGACAAGACAATGCCATGAAATACAATACAACACAATATGATACAATGCCATGAAATACAGTACAATACAATACAATGCAATATGATACGATACAATACAGTACAATACAGTACAGTACAATACAACACAATACAATATAATACGGCAATACAATACAACACAATGCAATAAAAAATACAATACCATACCATACCATAAAATACAATACGATACGATATAATACAACACCCCATACCAGACAATGTGATACGATATAATACAATACAACACCCCATACCAACCACAAAATACAACAACAAAACAAGCAAATCTTAAAACAACAATGTTAAACTAAATGAAATGAAAGAAACGATATTTTAACAGGAAAATTAAACTTTTTGATGGCTAGCAACCAAACTTTTTGAGCACTGAAACAAACAAACAATTTTTGCTATTTGACAGTAAATTTAGTTTTGTCACTTTCATTTTTTGTAAGTTTCTTTTTCACAACTTTTGTTTTTAGCTATTTCAGTATTTGTTATAATTGCGCTGGAATTGTTTATCAAAGGTAAAGAAACATCTTGAGTTGAACGGGGAGCGATACATTTTACAAAGTGTTGTAACAAAGTACACTCAGCTGTCGTGTTTTTGTTTTAACTACATTTTATTACTTGTTTATCAGTGACATGACGTGTGATGCACAGATCTTCTGTCAGTGAAATCTGATGCATTGGTTTTAAACTGACATTTTTCAACATCTACAGCTCGTGTTTTCCTGTCGACTTGTAGTCCAGCTTCAAGTCTTTATGTTCTGTCATGTTCACTTGCACGCATTGTTTCCTATTTTCTGACTAAGTCGGACTGACAATGCGTCTTCTTTTTCCCATTAGTGCAACTACAGGGAAAATGGGAATGGAACCCACGACCTTCTGTATATACTATAGTCGGACGCTCTAACCAGATCGAACAAACTGGGACCGCGGAGCAGGGGAAGCTGGAGGGCTCTAACCGCCCCAATAATTTTTTCAAAAAGAAAGGAAAAAAACGTTTCTAAATTAGAGGCATCTCCAGTGATTTCAGCGACTCTAATCCAAAATATGCTCCGCGGTCCCTGACAAAATGATCAAAGCTAGTGAAGATTAGATAAGATATAGATAAGTCTATCTATAGGTGAAAAATAAGCTTTGTAAGCCTCAAGTTGTCTACTCTATATTTTATTTTTTCAACCCAGACAAAGCAAAATCTGTTCGAGTTGTTGGTAAAGTTTAAGAATGTTTTTGGTTAGTCTGTTCGTACATATTATATGAGATAAATAATCACTTTTACAAATTTTCAAAGATGGTTAAACAGGTCTGACATTTCATACTTCAGCTACTAATTTTCGATAATTATTTACAACCAAATTTTTGAAAAAGGCTGAAACTTAACTTCGTGAGAAACAAGGTGCACAAACAAGTACGATCAAGTTCTAAGCTATAAGGTGAGCCTGCACATGTTCAGCGGATAAATCTACAGGTTAAGCAGGAACACTGCAATGGCCAGAAGAACTATGAGTGAACTGGTGACTAGTCTTCCCACACCGCCTCCTGGAATAGAACAAATATGGACATGTCAGCTGAGAGGTAGAAAAAGGCGTTCCCAAGAACGTGAAAGACAGTAGAATAAGAAACAAAAAAGAAAACACGGAAATGTTGTTCAATAACAATAGCAACAACATCAATAACAATAAGAGGAACAACAATAACAACAACAACAACAACAACAACAGCAGCAACAACAATAACAATAACAACAATGACAATAACAATAAACCTGAAAAAATTGAAAGGTGAAAAGCAATAGTAAAAAGCTAAATGTAACTCTTACCCATTCTGATGGTGAATTTGATCTGGTTAGGGAGAGAGCAGTCCATATCTGTGGGTCAGAAAATAGTGGTGGTGATCAGCATGTAAAACGTTTAAGATAACCGACTTACAATCTAACAAGGTCGAACAAACAATGCCAACAACAAGAACAGTTGGGGTAAAGTAACGAAAGCTAAGGCAGAACAGTCCTTAAGGGAATCTTCGGCTAAAAACTCTTTTTACTCTTAACTAGAAATAAAACTACAGTAGTATTGCCTCAGTCCGCATTGGCAGTTAAACACTGGTAACTCTGTTAAAAGAGCTATCGCCAAGCAATTTAGTTTGACTATTTCTCGAGTAGCGTGCCGCCATCTTGACGCCTAAAAGTAAAATGGCTGTAAGCCCCAGGTTCTCTCTATCATTCACTACCTTCCAGTGTATTCACTAAAAGTAGGGCCTGGCGCACGCTCTGTGAACAGAATTATCAATTTCTTGAATAACAAGATCAAGAGGACTGCTATTCGATGAGTGCGTTACCGGTGTGCTGAGGGCCCTGGGAACTAGAGGTGCGTCAATAGTGCTGACTCTCTCAACTACATTATGATATAGTATTCTTTCGTTTTTAGTATCACTCTTTCGTTTTTAGCAGGCAATCTTGCTCAAGCGGTGGACTGCAAGGCTTTCGCGGCCGCGTGGAGCCCGCGTTTATACTCTTAGTTCGCGTTGACTTGCCCTCAAGAAAATCCACTGGGTACGAGTCAGGAGCAAGGAAGAGACCGTTGGTAGCCTTCATCTCAACAGGAAATCACTGGAATAGCCTCCTTACTAACCTGCGCATGACAGCTGGCTCTTGTGTCCATATACGGCAAGGTGCACGGGAGGACAAGTCGCACTCGAGTTACCATATCCTGTGGAGATGATAAGCGATAATTTAGCTATTTACACCAACTGGAGATTTAACTTTTTCACCGCTACATTTTGTTGGAAACCGTGACTCCGCAGCAACGGCTCTGGTTGAGTTTACTGCTGCTTTTCAGCAAGTAACACTGATTTGTTTACATCTTATGTTGACATACTAAAGGCGGACAATAAGCACCCAAATTGTTCGAGGCCCAATTTATAGTGCATTCGGTTATCGCACCGTACTGTTAGATGTATTCTTGTGGTGTGTGGGGATTGTATTACTATAAAAACCAAAGATGGACATACTGAAAAATGCCGCTTAGTGCAAGTTCCCTACCACACATCTCTCCATATATATATATATCACTCTATTTCAGTTGTGCAAAGATTAAAAAAATACTCTGATATAAAATTTAAGTATGAAATAAAAGCACAACAAGGGAGGATACAACAGGGTAAACCCTAGTCTAGGTGTCCTCCCAAACCCATCCCAAACCCAATCCCAACTTAGAACTAAAACTAATGGCTAAAGCCAGACTCCAGCGTCTCAAAACATTTAACATGAAAACAATATATACCTGCACAAGGATCGCCAATATGCAATGTCATCGACTGACCAGCACCTACAAAATGATAAGTTATTAGTTAGGGTGGTTCTGATAGAGAAAGCAGTTGTTACATATCTATATTTGCATATAACGAATGTCACACGTTTTCATCGCGACACCGCGGAACCAAAACATACCAGTCATGGTTTTTGATATTCACATTATTTGCTTGAGGTAAGTGGCAAAAATGCATTTTATTACCTGTATATCTTTCCTGAACTTTATATTCACCTTAATTACATTCCACTAATTCTGTAGGATCTGCATTTTATAATAGTAGACTAAATACAACACGTAAAACATTTACCGTTGGGGGACAGGATGGAAAGGTGTTGGATTACACCAAAAGAAGTAATGTGCTGAAAGATAATTGCGGCAAAAGGGAACAGAACGGATGAACAGAGATGGATGGATAACTAAATAAACGAATAGACGAATGAATAAATGACTGGGCAGATAGATAAATGGAGGGATGTATGTATGTATGTAGGTATGTATGTATGTACGTATATGTATGTATGTAGGTATGTATGTGTGTATGTATGTATGTATGGATGGATGGATGGACGGATGGATAGGTAGATGGAAGGAATGAAAGAATGAATGTCGGATGGATAAACAAAAAGACCTACGCCACCATGTGTCGTACCTGTGGGAGTAAGTTGATAATCATGGTCATTGTGGCTGGGCATCTCGGCTGTCCGTGAAGCGAACACAGTCACAGTGCCGTATATGGGAGTCACCTGCGAAAAGGAAAATATCATTATGAGAAGGCAGGTTAGCGATAAGCAGTACGAAACTACTTCAAAATGTCTTATAAACAGACAAAAACAAATTTTATTGGAAACTGTTTCTATGACAGTAAATGCATACAAATTATTGATACTTCCACTGACACAATCAGCTACAGCGCTTTTGAAGGTGAGAATAACGTTGCATGTTGTTATACCAAACCCCGATATGGTAGCTCACCTCAATGTAGATATCCTTGGCACCAAAAAAATTATCAGATGTGAGAGTGAAATAGCGGACCTTTCCGGGAGACACTGTCGCCGTAACGATGGTCTGGTTACCATCCCGAACGAAGTTCAGCCACAGTTTACTGGGAGCTAAAGAAAACAGGAAAAAAGCTTACAACTTGTTTAAATTCGCTAACCAACTATTCATTCATATTATAACGTCCATTGAGAGAAACGTCGATGATCAAGATATGCGAAAATACTTGTGAACTATAATCCAGGAGGCAGGATGCGCCACGGATGCTCAATTTGCAGTGGCGTAGAGTACATCAACAACGAGGCAGGATGCACCACGGAT
>JANRMR010210363.1:19351-29622 GCA_025434825.1 Bergia sp. 'catenularis'
TACCAAAACCCTTTGAAAGCTTGAAACAAACACTTCAGCCAAGATTTTTGACTTCTTGTTGAATCTTTGCCCCCTAAGTTTTCTCGTATAAAGGAAATTCTCCATTTCGTGGAAATGACGGGTGCTCTCGTTAGAAACCAGGAGTACAAGAGTACGCAATACCACCTGGTAGGTTTTCATCGCACACCCTACCCTAGAGGCTTTCATTTTATTGTAATAGTTGAAAAAATATAATCATTTTTGGAAAATAATAGTTAAAATATTGAAGTGGAATTTGACATGTACCTAAAGTAGATTTAGGGAATAAAATTCGAAACACAGAATACTCTGACAAATACAACACACAATTATTAGATACATTTGACACTGGAGACGGAAGAATCTAAATCAGATTGAGAATACAAAACACAGAATACTGTTACAACTACCACATAATAACTGAATACATTTAAAAATTATCTAAAGCAGGTTGCGAAAACAAAACTCGTCACGAATACTCACTCAACTATGAAAAAAATAACTGGATACATTTGGCAAGTATGTAAAGCAAATTGAGAAAACAAAACGCAACACAAAGAATACACAATACAACACATTGTAACTAGGTGCATTCATGGAGTTTAACATTCCCTGTCAACTCATACAGTTATCGATACAACTCGGAATACAGCAGTTTAGGACTAGTAACTACGGCTCCCCCTCAACAGCTGGAGGAACCTTTAAACACACATGTGGTAGGGTTTCATAGGTTGCTCTTGCATCTGCTATTTGTTTCCTCAGCTTCTCTAGGTCAAGTGTATACAGACGAATAGATTTCTTTATCACTTCTTGAGTTTCCTGTATAGCTCCAAACTCTCTGGCAACAATATCAGCAGCGGCAGTATCACTCCTTTCCATACTTTCTAGTTTTCGTAATGTTTTTTCATCTATAGTTTCAAGCTGATCCAGCTGCCGGAGCAAATCCAGTAGTTTCTTCATGACTTCGTTAATCCTTACCACAGCACGTGCAGAAGCATTTCTTGAAACTTCAATCTTTGTACCTGTATCATTTGCCGCAAGCTGATGTGATTCAGCACTATTTTTATAAATTATAATCTTGGTTCCGGCGTTCTTCGCAGGTCCTGTCACGTTATCTGCTGGTATCGATATGTTTCGAGCTTCTAACTTGATGTTTGCAGCTCTCTGTGTGAATTAACAGATATTCAGTTTAACGTATGTTCATTTACCGGGGTTGTAATACATTGTGTTGTAGGATAAGTGCATTGCCAGCAGTGGAGCAGTCCGCGCCGATCTCACATTGTCTTAACTCACGAGTATGGATATGTTTTCAACTCAAAATAAATACTGGACGAGTGTGTACGAATGTAAAAAACTTTCCCCTATAATAAAAAGTTGAACACGACCAGTAAACAGATAGCCGATAATGGTAGCCAAATGACAGATTTCAGGACACAAATTTACCGTTATTTCTAGTCCACTTTCTGGAGGTTTTCCGATGTCATGTTTGATAGATTCGGGACTAGCGTGCAAACCTAGTTCTTAGTGCAAAAAATGTTAGTTCTTAGTTTATTTTAAAGCTAATTTGCAGGCGCTTTAGCACATTGGATTTTATATCAAAGCCGCGATTTTGAATAATTAAGTAGGCACATACTTATTTATACCAGGTTGGTAAAAAAAGGAGTGTCAGGTTTTAAACCTTTTCAAAATGGAATTTGAAGTGTTAAGCGATAGGAATGAAAGAACTATGACAAATATCCGCCCTTTTCCCAACATTTAGTTGCAATGACTAGGTCAATCGAGTCCCGAATTTTCATTAATTGCTGAACCAGTCCTCGATTTGACTACATTCAATTCAAGCTTCCATCCGAGACAACTTCAAGTCAAACAAATCTCTGTCTTTAGCAATAATTAACAAAAAAGGGATAGCTTGCACCGGGTGCCAAAATTCAAAATGCGCGTCTGTTTGCTGAAGTAAAATATGACATGGAGCACAGTGTCTGCTTCTTCAAGAGACAGTCAAACATTTATATTTTTTGACAACACACAGTTCGGCAAAGAATTTTTTTGACAACACCGGCGTTCAGGCAAAATGCACACGCTCTTTCATGGCAGTTATGAGAATGAAAAGAAAAAAATAACAAAACGTCTATAGCGTTTAAATCAATATAAAATATTCAAAAGCAATTTTACACTAAAAGAGAGAAAATAAGTTCTAATACAAAATCTAAACACAATTCTCTTTAAAATTATCACGCTTTTTTCGTACGTGCAAAAATGTAATTTCAAGATGTTACTAACAGACTACTGAGAACGAACTAACAATGCTTACGCTTTTTACCAACCTGGTAACCAAACAAACAACCAAAAGATTCAATATTTAACTTATCTCAGCTTTTATTTACTTCTTTTAATAGAGGGAACGGTTATGGTTTGTCTGTACCTCTTAGCGACCGTGTCAAGTTAGTGCATATAATTAATTTTTCGGTGCAATTAGTTAGATATACCATCACTGCACTACTCCTTATCTATATAACAAAATAAGTTACGGTGAGTGCAAAGATTAATATTGTGTATTGAAGTCTGCAGCTGTCTTGGAGAAACGTTGATTGATCCCTCGACCAAACACAGCTCCAATCATGTAGCATTCAAGATATAGCTTGATATAGGAAATACTGCCCACAAAAGAAAAGAAAATGCCTTGACCTCAGAGTTGACTAAAAGTTTAGAAACATCCCCTCAGGGAAACAAAGACAGATACTTTGCCAGCCGAACATGAATAAAAACGCAGTTGTTAAATATTTGTGATGAACTGCAGATAATGTTGGGTGTTTGCTCGAAATGGTGTTAGGTGCCAACAAGCAGTGACAAGCGATGGAATGTTGAATGACAGGTATGTAAAACACGTGATCTTGTGATGTGACTGATGAACAATACCACTGTGATGACTTTCCTTATATGGACAAATGCGTATCAAAGCTTTGCTACTGGCAGATGCTGTCTTCTGTGTTTTAATACGCCAAGTTCTCTCTGATGGAATACGAATACGGTTCTACTCATGAATAAACGATGACTCGCATTACAAATGATGATGATGGATATCCCAGCAATCTGCTCGATGACTAAGGATTAGTAGGGGTGACATTGATTGAATCAACCATGCATTTCGTTCCCTGCCTTTTCCTTTCTTGCCTTCTGATCGTTGACTTGGTATGAATGTGAAGCTAGAGTGAGTGTTTATTTGTTAAAAAAATGTTGGAGAATCCTATGACATTTCCTCGTTGAAGAAGTATAAATGTGGTCCTGATAGTGAGTGAATGAATGTTGTACGATTATTTGGTTACTGGTGAAGAAAAATTTCTTTATGAAGTCGCACAGTGACACAGAATAAACGTGTTGAGGCCGGTAAATGAAGGAGTCGTGTATATCGTTAGAAAAATCAACTGATCAATTAGCAAGTGAAGTTGCAGATCCTCTTGACAGTTACTTATTGACGAAGTATGAGTGTGGCAAGACCAGTGAGTGGATAACCGATGGAATTTGCTCGTAACAACGTGTAAGTGGTTGCACCAGCGAAAGGGTAAGCATGATTGATGCATTTCACAAACGCAGTCAGATGAACATCTACTGATCGATGATGAAGAATGATGAAATCTTGCATGACGACAATAAATTATAAACTAATGTATTTACCTGGTACTGCCAAGGTTGGAATCAACAGGGCGTCCTCATCAAAGCCAATATTCCCAAGAGAAGAGACTTCTCAATGTATAGAATGGCGAACTTGGTTATGACATCATTACAGTTCGACATTATAAATGTTGTTTCTAACATTAAATTTAATTGGTAATCCGCAAAGGGCATAGGCCCATCTTTGCAGATGTGCAGGTGCAGGTGCAAATGTATATATATATATATATACACACGAAGGTGATTTCGTATAAAAATATGTTTAGTAGAGGTGCATGTGCAAATTAAATTGATACGAAATGTCGCTTTATGCGAGATGGAACAAGACAAACTTCCAAGCTTCCTGTTTTTTAATCATAAGTGAGGGTTATTATATGGATTAATCACGGAATTCTGGGACTGGTTAATGCTACATACGGGTATCTTTATGTAGTATGATATAATCATGATATCATATGATATAATAAAATCTAATATAAATATGATATAATTTCTATAACCCGCGTGTACCACCCTGTGCACAATGACAGTAGTTAATGACAAACCAGCATATACTTGATTAAAACTGACCGTCAAACATGTATATTAAGAGTATTTAATAATAAGTTCATAATATAGCTTTTGACTGTGTTTAAATATACGCGCATTGGGAAGTTATATAGTGCGTATGATGGTTCTAAATGTTGCGTGATCCTTTTGGTACATTTTGAAACACACATAATCAAGTAATAGACTGCTCATAATGTCTCTTTGGAGACAGCTGTTTACCTGTTGTCAGCTCTACAAATTTTTTCACACGTTTAAGAAGCAGCCATAGAATGTCTCACAGTCAGTAAACATTGAAAATGTTTATTGACCGTTTAAAAGTCTACAACCTATTCTAACTAGTGTCTACAAAATGGTAAGGTATTAGTTCTACCATTATCAATACTAGACTCATAACATTCCAACAATGTCTATAAAGAAAACGCCATGTACTGAAGATAGGCTGTTCACAACACAAACTACTTTTCATTTTATACTTCAGCCCTTTCGGCCCCAACATATGATGTGCAGCTAAATTCCCTTAATCTACCTTCATAATTTCAAACAAGTTGGGCGAAAATTGTATTAATCTTAGCGAGTTTGTTGTGTGCGTTCAGCTCTTTTTAACTATTCTCATAACAAACTAATGGGCTAAGTCTTGATGTTATAAGGATAGGACAGATAAAAATCACAAATTAAGTTGAAAGGGTGAACCTTCTTACCGCTTTAGCCCTCTCCGCAATGACCCGAGCATCATTGGCGATGGATTTCGCTTCGCCAGCTGTCTTCTGAGCATTTCCCAATGCATCACTAGCATTCTTTGTCTTGTCATTGGCTGATTTAATCAGTCTTTCTATTTCTGGAATAAGTTTCTTGGCTTCATCGGACTCATTTTTTGATCTGGCAATCTGCTGGTTGAAACCCTGAAAACAAACCGAATAATTCACTTCAAAGAAATATTTTACTGAAACAAATAACACTATAAATCAACTGAGGACAAATCCTTTTTTAAATCCTTTGCATAACGAAATGTTCAGTTTGAAGTCATTTTCGTTCAGCTTTGCATTCCTAAAGAGAGCATCAACTTTCATTTGCAAAAAACATTTCTCTTCAGGAACTCTTCCGTGGTGTTGCAGAAGTTTTTTAACATTTTTGTCGTTTTAAAAATTTAATTTGGCGTTGAAACAACTGCTTTCTTTGTAGCAGCTTCCAGGAGTAAAGAATTAACTCAAGGTTTATGAAGGACTTTCCAGAAACAAATAAGGGGTCAACCACTTACTAATTGGGGGGAGGGGGGAGGCAAAGTTGGGCGGTTTTGAAAATTAACATCCTGCAAGCGAACGGTTGAAGAAAATAATTCCAGTAGTGTCAAGTTCCAACTCAACGCTTCTGTTTCTTGACAAAATTAAATCCTACAGCAATCCAGCAAGAACAAAACAATTTCTTGCACCGACAAAAAAGTCACATGGTTGGCCCTAAGATCCTTGGAGTTAACACAAAGGGTGCGAACCCTGAACCTAAATTTTAATATATTTACATACCTCCAAAAGTTTGAGGAGGTCAAAGGCTTTCTTCAGAATATCTTCTCCTTTCTTTACAGCAGCGTGAGCTGTCAAGTTGGCCAGCTTCACTTGTTCGGTCAGGTTCTTAAGCCGGGCCATCAGTCCCTCCCACAGAGCCATCTTCTTTCGAACATCGTCCTCCTTCACGTCAAAGCTGTTCACTAACACCGTCAGCTCTGCTATCATCTTGTTGGCTTTTTCTGTTTTGTTCAAAGCTTCCGCTTTTGACTTTACAGTATTGTCTGAAGTACAAATTGATGTTATTTTGGAGCATTAGGAATTATGTCTTACATAAAAGAAGGGGGTATTTTAATGTATTGTAACGTCCGAAGTTCACTCAAGCTGATATCACAACAAATCAGAGCTTGAGTGATATATACAGGGTTCTTCCCCTAGTCCCAATCTAAAATTGAAGGACTTTCTGAGGACTTTTCATGGTAAAATAAAGTCATTTTCACGGACCCGCGGTAAAAGCATGTTGCACCAAAACACAAGAAAAAAGCATCCTAAAATCTAGCAAAGTTGCCTCTGATTTAAATAAAGGAAAACAAAACTTGCTCTATTTATTAATACATTGGAGGAACTGAGTGTCCTTTCCACAGAAATTCTCACTTGCACATTAAAACTGTACTGACAACTATAATGTTGCTGAAATAAAAGGCAAATCAGTAACTGATCATCAGTAGGATACCTAAAATGTGTGACATCTATAACATTTTGTTGAGCAAAAAATACAAACTTCAAAGTTAGGGAGCAAGGAGAAAAATTTAAGGACTTTTCTTGGACTTGGGCATTTTTCACGTTTTTTAAGGACTTTTGAATACTTAAATTTTGAAAACGAAAATTAAAGGACTTTCATGGTTTTTAAGGACCCGTACGAACCCTGTATACAGATAAACAGATGGACGGATGGATGGATGGATAAGTTGAATTAAGTAATTTACAATAATTTTTCACAGAAATATTACATTTGAAAATTACAGCAACACGTGAACAAAAAGGGAATTAAAATTTTCTACTTATATTAAATAAGTATAAATATTATCCAAAGTAACAGCATAAACCAGTTGTTCTGACAATGAAAACTTCATATTTTGCCTACATTGCTCCGCTATTCTTACAAAAGGTAACTACCTCTTAACCGGTCGATGCCAAGGTCAGGAAAGGGAGCAGTAGCATCATCATAAATCATTTGAGCTTCATCCAATGAGGACTGCGACCTCTCTTTTGCTGACGTTGCATTTGCTGACGTCACCTGGCTGAGGAGTTCAACTTGTTTCAGTCGTTGTAACAGGTCCCTGAGGTCGACTGTAGTTTGGTTTAGAATTGATACAGCCTTTCTTGTCGCTTCTGTTGCTTGCTTTGAGCTGTTCAGTGCGTCTTGCGCCGTCACTTCAATCTTGTCAGCTTCTTGTTCATGTTTGCTGGCTAGTTCCCTGGCCTGGAATTGTTGTATAGTGAAGTTAAATTAATTTCGTTTATGTTATCTCACAAAGTTAAGCCTTCACAATTTATTGTCAATCTTTCAGACTGTACGTAGATCGAGTCACTGTTAAACAGTATTCTCAGCTTTGGCAATAAAACGCCGTTCTATATTCTACGCAGAAATACATCTTTGAATGTTCCTAGATGAGAGAACCAAAAAGACCTACTAATTATCACTAAATTCTTTAACTTTCTACCTTGGTCTTGTTAATCTATCAGTTAAGTATGAACAATGTCTGTAATCTGGTTTGAAATCTATTACTCAATTGCAATAGCTTTAGGTAATACGCATCTGAGCAATTGTGTCTACTGTTTCTTCCATTTATCCATGATAGGTGAAAAGAGTCAAGTTTAATCTGTTGTTACTCAAAGTTTTAAGAAGTCGAAACTTCCATTATTAATAGAACATAGTGAAATATAACAAAACAAAACAAAACAAAAGTTGTCAAAATGGAGAAAACGAAGCAGGCTTATTTGACTTTGGAGTCTTGTTGTCCGTGTGTTGGAAGCAGGGTAAGGGTTACACGTACGTGAGAGCACAGGAACTGGAATACATACTTCTGCAGCCATTTTACGTAAGCGCTCCGCCAAATCTCCAGTGCTGTTCGCTGATAGAATACTTTCATTCAAAGCCTTCACTCCATCCTTTATGAGCAACGCCAGTGCATGTTTCAACAAATCCGTGGTTCTGTTTATAGATTGCCAGGCTGTTGTCATGTTGCCGATACCTTCTTGAGAGGACATTTCAGCTATGGTAGTGTTAGCCCAGGCTTCGATTGCTTTCATTTGCACACTTTCAACCCTGCAAGTGACAAATGTGAGCGAAAGTAGGTAAACGGTTCTTGCAGCAGAAAGACGATTTGCGGCTTTTGATTGTTTTGAGAAAATAATTAAAGCAAACACTTCTACCCCTCGTGACAAGCAGAATGGATTGTCAGTTTACTGGTTGCCAACATATGTTTCATAAGTTAGGAAATTTTTGGTTTTTACAAAATCGCTTTCAGCTTTCAGCTTATATCAGTTTGTACCTATCTTATGATAAACACTTTTGGACCAATTACACCCTCGATAAACGAAACTCTGGACCTACCCTACTCATAAACACCAAACTCTTTTCTCATAAAACCAAGGTTAAAGTTGTTTAAGACGTCTGAACATAGACTGAGTGTCTTCACAGAGTGTTTAAGTACCATGTAAACTATGTGAAACGGCAAAAATGATCTCGTGACTAAATTTTCCGTTATGCTAAACTGTACAACAATCCCATTTTTTCCACTGAAACTTCGGACTGTCGGTCCTTTAAAGATAGGAAATGTTGTTCAATCATAGCCAGCGTCCCTGCGAAGAGTTTTATGTCTCATTTGCTTATCTGCCGTGTGTCGTATCACGTCTAAGGGATGCTTTATCTCTCTAATAAGAAATTATAGCCGTGTCAAATAAATGTTCTCCTCTGAAGCTCAGCTTGGCTTTTGTGACTTGACTCGTTATAAACACTATACTATACTTCGCAGAAAAAACGGTTTCGTTTAAGTTTGTCTCAGAGAATGAGAAACTGGTGTTTATTGTGATACGAATAGCCTAAAGTTTTACCAGTTACAATTTTAGGAATAAAATATTTTTAATTCAAAGTGACAGCGGTGCATCAGCCATGTGCAGATTATAGTGTGAAAAAGTTGTAAAACAAAGACAGTGCAGGCGGACAACACACACCTACCTCTTAATCAACACCTTGATCTGTTTCTGTATGGCAATGTCAGTTTCGTTGGCTTTCTCCGCCTGTTTGACCAATCTTTCAATTGCGTCTGATAGCTCTTTCAGTTTCTTTTCAAAGTTTGCATCCACAATGACTTTACCGGAAGTGTTCCAGTGATCAATGATATAAACAAGCTTACGAACTTTGCTTCTTAGGCTATACACCAGCGTTTGTACATCATCATAACATGGTGGGCACCCTAACAACATAAAACAGTCACAAATTGAGTTACGAGTTGCATCATGTTACTTTTAATGATATTGATGTGTACTCCTTCTCTGAGTTGGACGCCCAGGGTTGGGATCAATGTCGCTGACTATATAGTCCGTGACCAAAACCAATTGTTTTACAGAACAGCTCCGACTATCTAAGTCAACAAAAGTTTGGAAATATAAATTTTAAAATCTTGGTAAAATTGGTCGTTGAAAACATTCTATACGTGTTTGGGAGAATATTAGAAACAACCTTCAGAAATGCTTAAAAAGTCTTAAAAATGTTCCGAAAAGAATCAGGGAAAAGTGCGGAATGTGATCTAAGATTTTTGTACCGTTTGGAACTGTTTAAAAAATGTTTGATAGCAACTTGTGAACAAGTTAAATCAGAACACAAACAGAAGCAGCAGGGCTTCGTACTGTCTGGCCAAAACAAACACAAAATGACAAAGTCCTTTCAACGCTTTTCGTAGGGGACAATCAATACGGGTTATTGCAGAAAAATAGTATATTTTGATACAGTTACAACTATTCCTACATTTCTTAACAAAGGGCTCACAGGAGTCTAAGTTTATAACACGAATAGTTGGAAATGAGACAGCTGGACTGAGGGAATCAGGGTGTCACGCATCATAAACAGTAGGATACCCCGAAAACGGTGTAATTGGCAGAGCCATTTTTTGATGACGTCATCGATTTTACCCGGAAGCACTACCCGTTTTCCCCGGGTAAACAGCAGTCTACACGTGAGCTAAAACGGGTAAGAGCAAGGCTGGAACGGGTAAATGTTTATGAACTTACAGCAACGTGCGCGAACGGCTACAGATACGGGTAGGCTACCCATACCCGTATACCGATAGACGGGTATCTTAAAGTGCACCTAAACGCAAAAAATGTTTTCCCCTAAAAAATTAAGCGTATTTTTTGAAGTATTTTGGTGCAAAATTTTTTTGATTTGGTTAAATCCTCGATTTTTTGTGTCCGTTTGAATTCGAGTTAAAAATGGCCCACGACCGCGTAAATGGAGTCTGGGGAGAGTGAGGTGCT
>JANRMR010210364.1:0-18244 GCA_025434825.1 Bergia sp. 'catenularis'
CCGCATTTTATTCATGAGTTTGGAAGACAAAAGAGATAATTTATGCAGGAGGCACCTCACTGGCACCTCACTGGCACCCCACTGGCACCGCATTTTATTCATAAGTTTGGAAGACAAAAGAGATAATTTATTCCTCCGCACGTTAATGAGAATCCTCCGCATTCTATTCATGAGCTGACAAAAATAATTAATTTATGCAGACACCCCAATGGCACCCCATGGCACCCCATAGCACCCCTTTTTGGGGGGTAATTCGGTCCCTACTATACTACTTATGTCAGATGCAGTCATCCATTCGGTTTTCAAAATCCAAAACGAGGCTCAGGACTTCTTGCTTTGCAAAAGTCTCAAAGACAAAATACTTTTAATAAGGACTTGTAAACGGACATTTGGCCAAACTGTCACTTGAAACCGTCAATTCACTGTGGAGCTTATTAAGCAGAGATGCACAGTCTGGTAGAGCTGGACTAATTTGCCAAACTCACTTCCGCTGAAACTGAAGCAACTTTGAAGTAATCCATACTGGGAGGCATTCATATCAATGGAGAACTGCCTTAAACGTGTGTTTCCATCCAGTTTTTCTGGTTTGCCGTCAATTATTAGAGATATTTTTTTGTTACTCTTATTCGTTTCCGGATTCGTAAGGGGTTTAAGTCTGATTCATGGCATGACTGATAACATAAAAAAACAATTTCAATATTTCGGTATGTCACCGGCTTGTATCTTAAGGAGAATGCATTACATGCTTTCTAGCTTCTACCGTTACAGTTAAAGTTGAGTACTCGTTCATTGTTTCACTCGGTCTCTTCTGCCGAAGCTTCAAGTGCTTTGACGATGATTTATTTCTCAGAAAATGAAGCCATTTTGCTTTACAGGCCGCTCTCGGTTGAAAGCCCATACGCTACTAGTAGTTATGGTAATTTTGTAATTTCCCATGTGAAATTTCAAACTTGAGGTCAACTAAAGATAAGTTTGGGAGTAGTAGGAAAATGAGAGTTCCAGCGCAATTTCAAAAAATAAATTTCAAAATTTCAATTTCATTAAATTTACTATTTTTTTTTCTAAATTTAATTCAAAAATTTCTAAATTTAATTTTCCTCCTCCGCGTGCAGCAAGATTTTTTTCAAATTTAGAAAATTAAATTCGATCACAACAATTTAAAATGAGATGCAACACGAGTAAAAAGAAGGTAATTAACCTAAAGGGATGAGTTTTGTGGCTTACAGTAAGGTACCTGTCACATTCCGCTTTTCCACTAAAATATAGGGTAAAACGAGCGTAAAGTGGAATGTAAACAACCATTGTTAAAACGTGGTTAAACAACAAGGCACCTGTCACATTCCGCTTTTTGACTAAAATATAGGGTAAAACGAGCGTAAAGCGGAATGCAATCATTATTAATTACAAGTACCTGCTAGTTAATTTTGTTATCTGAATAGAATCCAAGCAAATCCACCCGCGGCTACTGTCAAAACGGCGAGACTAATTTCATCTGCAGTTTTTTTTTATGACGTTGAACCTTTACGTAAACTTTTGCCTCGAGGTGTTTACTTTCAAACACGTGTGGTAATTTGGTTTTAGAATAATTTCAATTCATTTTGCGCTAGAAAATGAAAAATATTAAGTATGAATCGCCAAACAGTGAAAGGACTAAAGGCTCTCGCTAAAGATCGAGGTATCAAGGGACATATTAGAATGCGTAAAGTTCAACTTATCGAAGCTTTGGGAAATACACAGCATCAAGGTAATACGCGAGTTTATTTAATGGATGAATCAGTTCGTGAGTTAAATGTACCCATTTTTAGACTTACTCCATACGTTCCGCAAAATTGAGTACAATTATTGAAAAGTTTAGCAAGTAGGGCCGTTAACTTATTAAATGAGACAATTAGTGAGTTTTCAGATTGGATTCTTAGTTACGTTCCAAAGTCAATTAATAGACCATTCAATAAAAGAGTCGAGCAACAAAAGAAAACGGTTGAGAGAATATTCAAGCGAGTAGATAAGCTTAAACCTAAGCAACAAGAAACAGTTTTTGATGGATACTTGGAAACATATAGGATAGATGGACAAGAAGGGTATGATCCAAAGACGTTTATCACTAACATTAAAGCAAAAGTAGTTGACAAGCCGGTCAAGTTAAAATTTATCTTTACTTGTAAGTTCCTAGAAGAAAATCCTGCTACTGGTCAGATTGATGAAAATTTGGGTTACTTTCATTCAACCGTGAAAATCATAAGAGAGTCAACTAGTATCCCAGATACTTTTGATGTTATGGCCAATCGTTTACTCGAATTAATTGAACATTTTCAGAATAAAGGTTCAGACTGGCAATTTAATCGTGTGATAAACTTTGACATAAACATGGACCCTTTCCAACCCTTATCTGGAAGTTCACATATTTCTCTTCCAGAAGTGTTAGCCAAAAAGAAAGCTATTATTAACGTTAAGAATGAAAATGATCATGAATGTTTCAAATAGGCAGTAACTGCTCTTTTTCCAAAGGAGAAAGACCCGCAACGTCTTAATAAGGACATGAAAGAAAATTCAGAGAAATTTAATTGGAATAATATTGAGTCTCCAATGTCATTAAAACAAATCGATAGATTCGAGAAACAAAATAATCACTATAGAATAAACGTATATGGTTATGATAAAGTCGTCTATCCTTTGAGGATTAGTAAACGTGAACATGTTCAAGTAATAAACTTACTCCTGATATCTAATGATGAAACGAGTTACTACTGTTGCATTAATAATATGTCTCGGTTATTATCTTCACAAATAAGTAAACACAAATCTAAAAGATATTTCTGTAAGCGCTGTCTCAACAATTTTCACGACAAATATGCATTAGATAAGCACCATGAATACTGTTCTAATCACGAAGCGGTTAAAATACAGCTTCAAATACGTGAACATGTTCAAGTAATAAACTTACTCCTGATATCTAATGATGAAACGAGTTACTACTGTTGCATTAATAATATGTCTCGGTTATTATCTTCACAAATAAGTAAACACAAATCTAAAAGATATTTCTGTAAGCGCTGTCTCAACAATTTTCACGACAAATATGCATTAGATAAGCACCATGAATACTGTTCTAATCACGAAGCGGTTAAAATACAGCTTCCTGAAAAGGGAATCAGGCTTCAATTTAAAAATTATAATAGAAGTATGCGAGTACCATTTGTAATATACGCTGATTTTGAAGCCTTTACAGAGAATATATCAACTTGTAGCCCAGATAAAAGAAAAAGCTTTACGAAACAATATCAACATCACAAACCTTCAGGGTTTTGTTATTACATCAAATGCTTTGACGATGATTTATTTCAACCTGAATTAGTCTTTTATACAGCAGAATCACCTGATGGGGATATTTCACAAACATCTGTAGAATCTCTTGAGGATTCAATTAAAGATATTTACAATAAGGTCAAGTTCAAGAAAAGTGTGAAAATGACTAAAAAGAATAGAATAGTTTATAGAAGTGCTACACATTGCCACATCTGTGAAAGAGAACTACTATATGATAAAGTATTAGACCATTGTCATCTTACAGGAAAGTACAGAGGTACAGCACATAACGATTGCAACCTCAATTATAAAATTCCATAACCTCTCAGGTTATGATGCGCATCTCTTCATTAAAAACCTCGGTAAATCAGAGGGAAATATTAATTGTATACCGAATAATGAGAAGTATATTTCATTTACAAAGCAAATTGAAATAGATAGTTTTAATAATAAAGAAGGCAAAAAAGTCTATAAAGCGAGAAATCAGATTCATTGACAGTTTCAAGTTCATGGCGTCAAGCCTTGAGAGTTTGGTAAATAAACTATCCAAAGAGTCTTTTGAGTGATTTTGAACGGGAGCAATTAGAGCTTTTACTGAGGAATGGTGTTTACTCATAAGATCACATGGACTCATTCAATAAATTATCAGACCAACACTTACCTCCTATTTCTAGTTTTTATTCAAGGCTAAATGACACAAATATTTCAGAAGAAGACTACAAGCATGCTCTAAAAGTTCGGCAAACGTTTGATATGAAAACAATGCGAGACTATCACTACTTGTATCTCAAACCAGACGTACCTCTACTCGCTGATGTCTTTGACAATTTCAGAGATGTTTGCCAACGTGAGTACAAACTTGACCCAGCATGGTATTATACTGCACCTGGACTTGCTTGGGACGCTTGTTTGAAAAATTAGTACAGTACATTTAGAGTCATTGTCTGATCCTGATATGCTTTTAATGATTGAAAGAGGTATAAGAGGAGGCGTGTCCATGATTTTTACATGTTATGGTAAAGCCAACAATCCATACATGAGTGAGTTTGATCCCAACCTACCTACAAAGTATATCACATATCTTAATGCAAGCAATCTTTACGGTTGTGCAATGTCCAAACGACTCCCTACTCATGGTTTCAGGTGGTTGGAAGAGTATCTATACCTACACGATTTAAACAATGATTATCCATTAGCTCCACAATGTATCGTGGTTGAAAAGGTAGAAAAACGTATACCCAATCTGAATAATAAGACTAAATATGTTGTTCACCATGATTTCTCTAAAGTTATATGAAATTCTTGGACTGAAAATAACAAAGATTCATAGAGGTATAACTTTTGAAGAAAGCGCCTGGCTAAAGCTATATATCGATCTGAACACTAATCTTAGAGCTAAAGCGGAGAATGACTTTGAAAAAGATTTCTTCAAGTTAATGAATAACTCTGTTTTTGGTAAGACGATGGAGAACATCCGTAAAAGAGTTGATATTCGTCTGGTTTAATCAGATAATGAAGCTAAAAAGTTAATTGCTAAACCCAACTATAATCACAGAACTATATTCTCTGAAAGTCTTGCTGCTATTCACATGAAAAAAGCAAAGTTTGATAAGCCTGTTTACTTAGGCATGTCTATCCTTGACCTAAGTGAAACATTAATGTATGATTTTCATTATAATTACACTAAACCAAAATATTCAGAGAAAGCAAAGTTGTTATTCACAGGTACAGACTCTTTAATGTATGAGATTGAGACAGAAGATTTTTACAAAGACATCAAATCAGACGTAAAAAGTGTGTTTGATACCAATAACTAACCAAAGAACCATCCCTCAGGAATAAAAACAGTAGTTAACAAGAAAGTGATAGGTATGTTCAAGGACGAATCTAGTGGTCAACAAATTACAACAAGTTTGTAGGGCTAAGAGCCAAACTCTATTCTTACAAGATGGATGAAAAAGAAGAAAAAAAATGTAAGGGTGTAAAAAAAGCAGTTATTAAGAAACTTTAAGTTTCAAAGATTACGAAGACTGTTTACTGAAACATAAACCACAAATGAGAAAGATTAATGTTATTCGCTCTTACAAACACGAGATTTTTACCGAGACTGTTAACAAGGTGGCTCTGTTTCATGAGGATGATAAACGTATTATCCACGAAGACATATTCACACGGTCACCGAGCTATAGGTGAGGATGTAAAAAAAAATTAAAAATGAATTATGAAAATCTTAAGTTATTGTAAAATACATGCCACAAAAGAACAAATCAAGACAAAAATATACGAGCTCAAAGTATCATGAGATGAAAGCATGTCTATTACGTGTTCTCGCACATAATGGAATAGAAATAACTAGTGTTTTAGAATGCTAGCTAGATGAGATATTATATTATTTCTTATGCAACTACCATGATTACCATAAATTGATTAGTAAATATGAAAAATAACAAATCCTGATGTAAAAAAGCTGTCAGACTTTTTTTGTTACTCGTTGTGATTCACATACAAAGAATCTAAACGAATTATGAGAAGATTAAATAAAAATGATATTGAAAAATTATATAATTTTTATAATTCTAACATGCAAGTCAATAAGAACACGCAATTAACAAATATTCAAAATTGCAAACCAAAAGAACGAATGATATTCTCTTAACCTGTTTCTGGAAACGTTCCCAATAGCAAACCCAAGATTGAGTATAAGCGAACTAACATTATGACTCACAATAAGGATGGTTCAATTGGGAACTTGATTCTTCCAACTAAGCGTCTGTATTCATTTGGGGTTTCAGAAAACTTCAACCAAGAAACAGGAAAAGTGACGGGTTACTCGTTCCCGCTTTGTCTTTGGAATCGTGACAGACCAAGAGAGATGGAAAAAGAATGGGTAAACATGTTTAATTCCATTGTTGATTGTTGTGTTGATCATTTCACTGAAAAAATAAGAAATGTAAATGTTAGAACTCACTCGTAATGATTTGACAAAGTCAAAAGGAGGACTTAATCCCCTTTATTGGAAAGTGGAAAAGGTCAAGGACGAGAAGACTGTTAAGACTGTTCTTCGTAAGGTAAAGGATCAAGGTCCAACTCTATACCCAAAACTAATCTATTTCAAGAAAAATGATCAGTTTCTCACCCAATTCTTTGACGAAAACGACATGCAAATTAACCCTAAAAAGTTGATGGGTACGCACTGTTACGTCAAGGCTGCAGTGAAAATTGAGTTCATCTTTATCGGGGCCAAGGCAATATAACTCCAAATCAAACTTTATGAAGCAAGTGTTGAACATGCTAAAAAGGTTGTGAAACGACTTTTAGCTCGTCATAAGGCTGTTCCTGTGGATGTCGTCACCGATGAAGATGAAGATGACATATTTTGATTTCTCAGGTTTACGTTTTGATTTCATAATATTTATTATTCATTTCAGGATATGATCTGGCGGTAATCCAGTATCTTCAGGAGCTACGTTAAGTTCCTCTCTGACAAATCCTCGTTTAGGTGCACCCTCTGATAAATAATACAAAACAGGTTGATCAGCTGATATAACTGTACGTGATAAATCATACATCTCCAAACTCTGGGACTGGGACCTAATGGCGGCCGCACGCGTCTCCGTTAGGCTCTTGGTTTTTTAAGTTTATTGGCTTCTACGTCCTGTTATAATAACGCCAATGTACCTAAGCAACATAATAAGGATCTCAACTTACTCACAGTAGTATCATTTGCGCACTGGACAGTTAAAGTACAGCATATGCAAAGAGTTAAATCGCCCCTGGTGAAACCGACCAAGCATGGATTAGTCGTTTTACAACTACAAGAAACCTCAAAAATTACTCGGTTTGTTGACCAGGAAACCATTTTACGGTCCGGAGATGTACATCCTCGGCCCGGACCCAATTTTGTAGACCATCTTACTGGCTCTGTGGCAAAAGCACATTACATATTCAACTAGCCAGTTAACTCACTACGGCAAAGTCAATAATCGGCCATTAATCGACCAGAACTTGAAACGTCATCTACAAGACCTCGGGATTTGGACCTCCTGCACCTACTTTAACAGTTTTAGAACAGTTAATATCAACATCAAGACAATCAAGCATTCGAGGCGCTTAAAGGTTAATACTTGACGGCGAAGCTTAAATTCTACAGGATCTAATCTTAATAACTGTGTTGTTATTACTCCTGGCGAATATGCTAATAATCAGAGTGCTCTGTGCAGTGAACCGATGAGTGAATATATTAATTCGAGAGCTAAATGCGGTGAAGCGATTCCCGTGAGGATAACCGATCGCCACCAAGCACCAAACAGACACAAGGATTCACACGTGAGCTGCATCAAAACTGTACCTGTTCTGGTTGCACCTCAAAACAACAACTCAACTGTCGGACGAAAAGCGACACTGCCAAGCTTCTATTTAATGAACGTACGTTCCCTATTCCCAAAGCTGGATGAGTTAACAGCACTTCTGGCTATGAGCTCCGTATACCTGGTTGCTATCACTGAGTCGTGGCTGCATGACAATATTGAAAACAGTCTATTATCCATCAGTGGCTTCAATATTTTTCGCAAGGATCGTGAGACTGGCCGAGGTGGCAGAGTTTGTGTCTACCTAAGGAAAAAAATCCCTTGTAAGCGGCGAAAGGATTTAGAGAACCCGGATTTTGAATGCTTATGGCTCATTTTGCGACCTAAACGTCTACCCAGACCTCTCTCGGGCATTGCTGTTTGTGTTGTATACCATCCCCAGGCCGGAAAGAACACAAAGACCTTAATGACTATTTAGTTAATACTAGTGATCTCATACGCAATAAGCATCCCGACTACAGTGTGGTTTTTCTGGGAGATTTTAATGACTTTGATGTTCGTTATCTAGTATCTAGCCATAGTCTAAAGCAAGTTGTTCAACAACCTACTAGAGGAAGCGCTATATTAGATCTTATAGTAACAAATTTGCATAATTTGTATAGCAGTCCTACTATTCTAGCTCCGTTAAGTTCAAGCGATCATAATATTGTACAATGACAACCCAGTTCAGGGAATAATAGGCAGTACTCGCTTGTGAAATCCGTTAAACGTAAAGCGCGCCACTACTCTCGGTCTGGGATTGAGGCCTTTGGTAGATGGATCACCACACATGATTGGTTCACTGAGCTTGGCCCCAGCCCATCTGTTGATGACCTCGCAACCTCCTTCACTACACAACTGACAGAGGCAATCGACCGGATCTTCCCCACAAAAACCCTCAAGTATCACCCGTCAGACAAGCCGTGGATAACTTCAGAAATCAAGCTGATGATCAGAGATCGACAGAAAGTCTTTCACTGTGGCGATATACCTCTTTGGCGAACTTTGAAATATAAAGTCCAACAAGAAATCATAGCCAGGAAAAAATCATTCTATAAGAACAAGGTCCAACACCTAAGGAAGGACGACTGTCGCAAATGGTGGAACATTGTCAACAAGATGTCCGGTAGATCTGTAACCCCACCCCCATTTCTCACTAGAGCGTGAAGGGAGAATTATGAGCCAGCAGGAACTCGTCAACACCTTAAATAAGTTCTATGTTTCAGTTAACGCCGACATCCCTCCGCTTGATGTTAGCACACTATACCAGCACTTCTCCCGGCCGCTAAATGCGCTCCTACAATCCAGCCTCAAGATGTCTTAAAGAGTTTTTTTTTATAAGTTAGCTGTACCTGTTACCACCATCTTCAATGCATCCTTGGCATCTGGTATTGTACCAACAATTTGGAAAGTCTCCAACGTCAGCCCGATCTTAAAAGTACAGCCACCTACTAATGAAAGCAATACAAGGCCCATTTCCTTGACACCATCGCTGTCTAAAATCCTGGAAGCCTTTGTTGTTGATACACGATGTCAGAGGTAAAATTGACCCCAGACAGTTTGGATGATTAAAGGGAACCTCTACAATGTATTGTCTTTTAGACATGGTCCACACTTGGCTCTCTTTTCTGGACTCTCCGGGAAACCATCTCTGCTTCTGCTTTTTGGACTTTTCCAAGGCTTTCGACCGCATCGGGTAAAACGTACTGGTAGAAAAACTCATAGATTTAGGAGTTCGAAGATCCCTGATACCATGGATTATAAGCTTTCTGACCAACCGGCGGCAGCGCGTCAGGTTAGGAGATTCAATCTCAGAATGGCTGCCAGTAATTGCCGGTGTCCCCCAAGGGACCAAGCTCGGCCCGATATTGTTCCTAGTGATGGTCAACAACTTGAATACTTCCCAGCCAGATATCACCATTCGGAAATTTGTAGACGATGTCTCGCTATCAGAAGGGCTTACAAGGAACAGCAACTCAATTATTCAATCCAGTCTTGACAACACCGCTTCCTGGAGCTCCATCAATTGGATGAAGCTTAACCCTAAAAAGTGCAAAGAAATGCGGATATGTTTCCTCAGGGAAACTCCCCAGCTAACACAACTGCAGATTGATGGCCAGGTTCTTGAACTCGTCAGCTCTCACAAAGTACTTGGACTGGTGATTCAAATAATTTAAAATGGAACTAACACATTAGTTCAATTGTCTCCAAGGCCTCCAAACGCCTTCATATTCTCCGAGTATTACACCGAGGGGGAGTTCCAGCAGAAGACCTTTTCGCTATCTATGTTGCACTGATCCGGTCTGTACTGGAGTATTGCTGTGTCGTGTGGCACCATGCTTTGCCCTCCTATCTCTCAGATGTGGTAGAGCGAGTGCAGAAGCGCGCATTTAAAATTATCCTACCGGAGTATTCTTACAAAGAAGCCCTACGTACCCTTGTCTGTCCGAGATTAGATGAAAGACGGGGTGAGCTCTGCGCAGAAACTTTGAAGAAGATCTCAAGAGGGGGACCACTCTCGAAGCATCTTCCCCTGACTAGGGAGCACGTGCATGATTACCAAACACGGAATGCGAGTAATTACACTGTATTTAAATGCAGGACTGAAAGACTACGTCGTAGTTTTTTTCCAAGTACGATCTTAATGTTTAATAGATAGAATTATAATAATTAGTTTTAACATATTTATATTCATAGTTTCGTCATAGTTTTTTTTAGATATAAAATTTGTTAGATCTATGAGTAAGAAAGTCTTTTTAACCCAGTTCCATTAGCTTATGAATGACATAAATTTGTAAATTAATTAGCCTTCCTTTTTCTCATGTAACCACATGATGTGGATTATTAAACATTATTATTATATTATAGCTCCATATCGGATCTGTCGCACGGCGTCTTTCATCATCCTTCTCTTCGTCTTTCATCCTCACCAGGAGCATAGAGATATCTAACTTTTACACCAGGAGGTAATAAAACCTCATTTAACCTAACAGGTCTCTTATAAGTTAAATCTTTAGCCGAAACTTTTGCTGACCTTAAGACCTCACTAGGTTCTTTCCAGTCAATCTTGTTACCTCGTTATTCATTGCTTTCAGAACAGCAGGTAGCCCATTAACCCACTCAGTCGATCGTTCATCTGTAATCATTTCCTGTGCATATTGATGGGAAAAGAACTAATCACTCAATGTTTTATTTGCTCTCTCCACGAAAGCTGTGCTCTGTGACTTCCAGCTTCACTCCTCTGAATAGTAACTTTATGATTTTTCATCAAAATTGTCACATTTCCCATGAATTGTTTACCAAGATCGACCATTTAAGTATTGGACCGCTTTAATTTTCGAGATTAAATATTACTAAAAGCTCTTGCAGCTTCTGAAGAATCTTTTGAGGTCATTGGTTCTACGTCTTTATACCTCGAGGCAATATCAATCACCACTAATGCCTATTTATAAGTTTTTCGTCTCACTTTATCGTGAGGGAGAAACAACAGATCCGCTTTGTGAACTTGATTTGGTTTATCCACAGTCTAATGTGGTCTAGGAATATATTTTGGTGGTGGTAAATAAATTTGCCATAAAGCCTGTTTCTCGAGCCATTTTTAGCATGATTTTCACTAACTTTTGCTGCACTTGCTAATTTTGAAATTGCTGAATAACCTTTCCAACATCCATCAGTGCTGTAATAGATTTTTGAAAGCTTAAATGCCATTAAAAGATAAAATGGATAACTTTAAATAAGTCGTTTCCAGTAGTCACCACGAGGAGGTTTTCAGCACAACCACCAAGTCTTTGACTTAAGAATAAAAATAAATTGCTACTATAGCAATGATGGTTGGAGTTGGTGATAGAAAAGATTGCTGAAATTTCCCGAACCTTGCCTTGTTTTGTACAAGACAAGTCGTTTTCATTAGTCATCAGGAGAAGGTTTTCATTTCGTTCATTTTTTATAATTACCACTTAACGATTTATAATTATAAAAAATGAACGAAAACCGAAAGGTAGTAGATAAAAATAGCCTCTTAGGTTAACTTTGAAGTTGAAACTTTTTTTGGGAGGATCTTGCTGCTGTTCTGTTCAAGTCAGTATCGATGGAGGAATGCCGGATCAGTGGGAATATCATATGTCACAAGTTCTTAATATAATTCCATTTAAAGATTACGGTGTACTTTTTAAATGGCACAGACTATTTCTGAAAAACTAAATCCAAACAAGATTCCACGAGAGCCTTATGGACTAAAGGCAGAATCAACATTGAATAGAATAACACTGAACCCTTCATCTGCTAACCCGGGTGTGACTTTGTATGCAAGCATCCGAAAACTATCAGAGAATGTGGTCAGTGAACCTAGCAGCGTACAATTACTATTTGATCTGAATGTCTATGGTCATGTAAACAAAACTTTAGTAAATCACGTTGGTAGAAACCTGATATCCGAACTCAAGGTTACTTTTGCAGGAGAAACACTACAAGACACCAAACGGTATGATCTATTCCAAATCTATCATGAACTATTCTTACCGACTGAAGAACGTGAGGATAGGTTGAGATAGGGAATATCATCTGAAAATACGAGAAAGCTAAGGACTAATGCAGGAGACAAGTCGACCTCAGACACAAGGGAAGTGAAACTACCAGCAGTTCACAATACAAAGTATTGCATTGCACGCGATCATCCTATCCTAACTGATCACGGGGTATTATATCCAAAGGCATTGCCACATTCCCTCGCCTTTGAGATCTCACTTGCTCCAGTATCAAACCGAACGACAGTGTGATTAATAAACATATCAATCTACCACGAAGGTTAATGACTGCAGTATTGTTTCTGTTTACAGAGAGCTACGCTGCTGGTGCGCGAGACTCTAAGAACTTAACCAACTCAGATATCGAATCTGTGATTATTGATGTTGATGGTGTCCCGAATCGTATCTATTCCAAGGGGATGATGCCGACTGATATGTGGGAAGCTGCTAAGAAACGTTGTCGAGAAGGAAGTGTCAAGGAAAAGGACTTTTACACCAAAAAGGTTGCGTTGTGGATTGATTTGCGGACAAACTCTGATTATGACATTCATGGTGCAGAAATAACAGTGAATAACACGCATGCTAAACTTGAGATCAGAAGGGAAAGCGGAGGTACAGGTAATATCACATGCCACATGTTTGTAGTGTCCGACGCACTGATGGAATTTATGAATTCAACCTAGCGTTCGATAAAGTATTAAAAGACTAAACGTCATAATACAAAATGGAACGATTACGACAAAATACTCCATTCAATTGTATTATCACTGCGGCAAGACTAAATATTTAATAGACCAGCTATATGAGCCATACAGGTATGTTTTGGACTACATAGTCTTCCCCGCCTATGCTAAAAATAAAACCTATCGTGGATTCCCAGGTGATAAAAAGTTCATAGTATTATCAGAAGAAGTTGACGATTTTGATGAAATTAATCATTTACTAAAAAAACATTATGGAACTATTCTCCGGTACGAATATTTTGCTTTTTTTATGATTGAGCAGTGTCAAAAGGATCTGAAGCAACGTTTTAATAAATTCGTAGACTTGGCTTCTTCCGGCCGGACGCCATCATGGATTGAGTGTCTAGGTACTTACACAACAGCTCACAAGCATTAGTAAAGCTTTCCGTGACAACGTGGGGTGTGTTATTACTTTTCACTCACCTTCTCAGGTGACCACAAAAATGCTTTTTGAAGATTTTGGAGGGGATTTAGAAACTGAAACGTGTAAAAAATACGTGGAAAAACTAAAATCAAATAAATATTCTCGACTACGTTTCTGTTTGCGACATCCTTTCAATTGCTATTTGGAAACACAAAAAGTAACTATTTAAAAAAATAACACAAATAACAAAATGTCGAATTTCATTATTGATAATTACATGGATGAAGAAACTGTAAGTGTTGAAGATGAAACTACATTGGTTGAAGAGACAAAACCCAAATCTAAATCT
Organism: Bergia sp. 'catenularis'; assembly: GCA_025434825.1. Classification (NCBI taxonomy): domain Eukaryota; kingdom Metazoa; phylum Cnidaria; class Anthozoa; order Zoantharia; family Parazoanthidae; genus Bergia; species Bergia sp. 'catenularis'. The sequence goes on from JANRMR010210364.1 coordinate 13,629, forward strand.
AAACCTAAAATATAAATCTAAATCTAACGATAATGATAATGATGATATTACTGCAAAGAGAGAGTCTCTAGCGATATTGGTTTCTCGTGGAACCACAAAAGAATATCTTGGTGATGAAATGAGTCTGGGTAATATTAAGAAACTCCCAGCAAAGAATGTTGAAACATACTTTAATAGATATCAGACCATATTAAGAAAGCAGTTTACAGGTGGATTAGTGGAATCAGCAATTAAAATAGCTACTCGAACCATATCCAACGTGATGCCCATTGATGATTCAGAAGAATTGTCAAAAGATTTGCACAATGATGAGTTGGTAAAACACGAACTTTCTATGCAGTAGGTCATTTAGTATTAAAAGGTGGTAGATTCGTGGCACTTGCTAGCGGTCTGTTTCAAGTGGCTAAGCATGTAAAAATAAAAGACCAAAGTACGACTGCTAATACTTTTGAGCAGACTACTGAGCAATGCTAAGAAACTACTGTGTAACTACTTTAACACATCTAAGCAAGATGCTTAGATGTCATTTAAGGATTAGCAAAATGAAATGTAAGAAGTTCAGATGTTGAACAAATTACTAATACCCCAACTCCAGAAGAGATTAATACTGAAATAAAGAAAAAGGAAAAAGACCCTAAAAAGGTCGCAGCAGGTAAAAAACATGCTGAATATAATTGTAAAGCAAAAGAGGCGCTTGAAAGAGAAATGAAAAGTGAGACTTCAGAAAAGTCAGATGACAATTCAGATAAAGGTGATAAGGTTTGGTCCCAAAGATTTCATTCTCTACAGTAACTTCTCTAGTTGACGTTGGATTAACTGTGTTTAATATGTTTTGGTCAAATTATAAAAGCGGAACTGCAGATTTATCAGCAATAAAAACAAAAGTACCTGATTTATTAAAAGATCCTCAATGTCATAAGCCTCAACAAATACAACCAAGAATCGGAATGGATTGAATCAGTTTAAGGAATCATGTCAACTAACTAGATGTTAAGTGAACGAAATAAACTTGTGAAAACAGTTACCGATTCAGCAGTTCTCGTTGGATTGGCTGCTGGAGTTGGATAGATTGGTAAAAAGATTTTGAAGGAGAATTTCCTTGGTGATCCCAGCTCAAACTTAATGAAATATGCCAAGTGGACTGCTGTTCCTGGTGTTTCAATGTCGCTAAAAACATATTTGGAAAACCAAAAAATTCTACCAAAAAGTCTTTGATTTAAGAATAAGATATGTTTATTGTAATGGCTACCATTGCAATGATGATTGGAGGTACATTACTCAACATTACTTCCTTCGCATATGGTTTATGTTTGGCAAAATACTTGTCAAATAAAAATAGAGATAAAGAAGAGAAAATTCGTTGTGAAAAGGCCTTGAAAAAATACCAAGAAGATTATGATGAATATGAATGGAAAAGGCATGACTATATTAATTGATTAAATGATAACTATCATGGTGATGAAAAGATATTTTCTCTAGATTTCCCAAGAGATAGTGATAAGCCTTGGAATTATATAATGAGGATCATTCAGATAATCTTATTGAAATATCACGTATGCCAGTATTTTCAGATTACTTTCAACCATCAAGAGGAATAAAAATAAGTGTTCTAACATATGTTGCAGGTGGTATGTTAGCTCTTAGTTACTTTTGTGATATAGTTTTTGGATCTTAAAATTCTTAAATGCTTATAAATTTAAGAATTTCTCATCTCAATAACATGGATTTAAGAATAAGATATGCTTATTGTAATGGCTACGATTGCAATGATGATTGGTGGAGTAGTACTAAACGCGACTACGTTTGTAAGCGGCTCCTAACCAGCTTAATATTTATCCGGTGATGATAGAGATCAAGAGCGTGTAAGGCACGATAAAGCTCTACAGAAGTACCAAAGAAATTATGCTAAATATCAAGAAAACAGACAAAAATTACTTCATTGGCAAGAAGATAATAGGCATAATGAGATTATTACGTCTTATAATTTCGAGAATACCAATAAAGCGTTGAAATTATACAATAAAACTCATCCCAACAAAAATTTTCAATTAATGAGTGAACCAAAATTTTCAGATTACTATCGACCTTCTAAAAATCAAAAGTTGGATGAGATGGCGTATGTTGATGGTGGAAGGTTAGCTATCGGTTACGTTGCAAGTAAGTTTTTTTACTGTTAAAAATTAAGATTATTTTTTAAAAAAAAGAATCTTTGAATCCGTATTAAAGATTTATCATTATAGAAAAAATGGATATTGATGAAGTTCCTGAAAAACCTAATCCTTTTGAACCAACTGGAGTGGTATATTGAATTACACCCTATGACATCTAGTCATCGCAGATCGTATGATACGACATGATATCATAATAAGACTACTGAAACCTCTTAATCCTAAAATTAATCCAGTTAAATTCCCATTCACTGCAAGTTTGAATGATTACGATCAAGTGAAGGTTAAAATAAAACGAATGGGTGGAAAATCTTATCTCTTGTTTGGACCTGACGGAGAAGTAAATGATAAATTATCCCAAACGAATATAATATTCTTGGTCCGCCAGCTGATGAAGTCGTTAGAGAAATTCAAGGTGAAATGCCAAAAAATCAGGATGAAATTAATGAATTACGTAATCAACGTGAAACGGCTTCTGAAAATCAGAGAGAAAATATAGAGCACCAAATTAGTGAAAGGGAGAGTCACGTTTCTAAGCTTGAACGTCAAAAGGAAGAAATAGAGATAAAATGTCACTTAGAGATAGAATAAAAGCTATTTTTAAAAGGTATGGCTTTACGGTATTCGCTGTGATAACCGCTGTGGGAGTTGTTATTGGCGTGGTTGTCTCTAGTTTGAGCAGTTTAAGAAGAAGAGACTAAACTAAAAATGAATCACAAACCTATTTTCATTACATTGAAAACAAATTTACCGAGATTCCAGATTTTAATGGAAAGGAAATCATATACAGTTTAAAGATTTGGTAATATTTAAAATGGAAGAATTCAATATTATCTATCCACAGTTATCTCAAAATAATAATGACGTAGTGGATACTCCGTATATTCCAAAAGATGGAGAATATTTTCGTCTTCAAAAATCTTGTGATGTTTTGGGAAGTCTTGAAAAGGAAGTTAAACATTATGTGAATGTAAGAAAAAAGTATAAACGATATCATGATATTCTATCAAAGATTAGCGTATCTTTCTTTTATCCAAGTAGTTCAGGGATAGAAACTTCTCTAACAGGTGTGGGACTGCCTGTGGGGGCCTCCTTGGGTTCGGTAGGACTCTTTTGTGGAATTGGGAGTGTGATAACTGGTGCCTCAGCTTAGATAATTTCTTAAAAAGTTAGTAAGAATGAACAAACAGTATCTATTTGTGAGGCAAAAGTAAATAGTATAAAAGACCGAATCTCAAAAGCTTTGAAAGATTACAATATTTCTGATGATGAATTTCATAATATTCTCTCAGAGGTTGACAAGTATCACGACATGAAAAGCTCTATTAGATCAAAATACAGAAAAGAGGCTGAAAAAAAACTTGCCAAACATGACCGAGCTGAGAAGACAGATTCGGTCAGATATAATGAAAAAAACTACAAGCTTCCACAAATCATTTAGAATCAAAGTAGAATGTTATTTTCTTTGTGGAAATAATGATAAAGAGACACCACCGCCATACAATCCCGAATACACTGTCTAATTAATCTAAAAGCAGTTGTTTCTCCATAAATGAGTAATCTATTTAGTCGTTTTCAAAAACAATACCCTACTGCTGATTTCTCAATGTTTAAAATGGAAGATTTCTTTGGGAAAAAAATGTGATGTACTATGAAAACGGAGATGGATAACGATTTTTGATGACAGGGGAAATTTTCTACCCAGTCTTTACTTCTCGGAATCAATGAAAAAGCTCTAGGTTTGCCTAATGGCTTTCCTTTGGAGTTAACATTTAATCCAAACCCAAAATCTAATATACCTGCAATCTTATTTAATGAGAAACCACATCCTCTAGATGATAAATTGATAAATCAAGATATTTATGTGACACCATATGACCATTTTAATATTTTGTTTCGTGATATTTTCACTGAAACCGAAATAACACATTACAGTGCTAGTGAAGCTAGAAAATGGTTGGCTGTTCCTGATACGAGTTACAATGTTCAACAAAAATTATATAGAGACTTTTCTAACTTTAACAATGACTTGTTCATTGAAGACTGAAACAAAGTCGATTTCTTATCTCTTATAGAACCAGATGTAAACACAAGTATGATAAATATTGTAAACACCTTGCAGCATTTATCGGACAAGCATGCTCCTATAAAGAAGACCACAAACTCTAAGAAACGAATGCTCAGCAAACCATGGATAACTAAGGGTATCTTGACTTCAATTAAAAAAAGACATGTTATTTAAATCACACTTCTTGAGTAATGACTCGGAAAAAATAAAACAGCATAAATCTTATAACAACCGTCTAAACAAGATAAAATCAACTACTTCAATACTCAATTTGCATTAAATAAAGGAAATATGAAAGCTACCTGGAAAATGATTGATATGATCACTAGTAGAAACAAAAAGAAAAAATTAATCTTATCCAAATTGCTTTACAACGGCAA